>JABJVR010049146.1:0-22648 GCA_025773905.1 Chitala chitala | reverse complement strand
TAGCGCCTAATCCTTGAAGTATAGTTTTATACTTTTCCGATTTTTTATAAAAAACAAAAATATACAAAGGAATACGCATAGATTTCAACTAAAGCCAACAACCAAGCGAACACGAAAACTCAGGCAACAAGGAACGTTCGTGACGTCACCGGAATCAAGTCTGTGTTATTCCCAGCTCTACCTTCCAACAAGGTACGAATGCCTCTCTGACCAAGAACGGCAGTATACAAGACCCGATGCTTGACAAAGGACTCTGGCCGCAGACCTGCTGGAAAAATCCTGCTCCACCTTACTAAGTGCTTATGTTCTGGCAGTGTCTCGGCTTTAGGGCTGGAGCTTAACCACACGCTTACCAGCTGGCACATGGAGTAGGACAGCTATAACCCTACAAAGTACTGGTGGGGGGTGCTCCAGGGGAGCCACCAGATGCAGAGCTGGGACAAGAACAGGCCTGAGAGGGAAGTCAGGTTTATCCCTTCCCATCTTGTTGTTATCCAGATGCATTATTTTCCCCACTCTCATACTTGTACCTGTGCTCCAAGACAAGACTAAAGATGTTCCTAGTGTCATGCATGGACATATTATGGGGTATGGGGTAAACATTGGCTAGGTAGAGGAGAGTAGGGAGAACATCTACTTTTTAAGGCTTATACCATGCCAAAGAAGGATAGGGACCTGGCCCCCCAGCCCCAATGTTCCGTTTGGTGAGAGCCAAGTGCTCCTCCCAGTTTGCTCAGGCAGCACCTTCTGGAAGGAAGTAGACCCCCAGGACCTTTAAGAGGCCATCACAGAGGGTGAGACCACCAGGGATGTCCTCTCTGGCTTTCCAGCTGTTGAAGTACTTGACCACCCACATGCTGAGGTTCAGAGCCATCCAAGAGGCTACGCTGAAGGCCTAAATGAAGTCCAAGGCATGGACAAGTGACCAGTCCAATCACACAAACAACATAGTACCATCTGCGTACAATGCCAGTTTAAGCATTTTGCCACTACTTCCAGGAAGAAGCAAGCCATCTATTCCTGAATTGGCCCTGAGAGTGGCCATCAGTGACTCTATGAACAGTGCGTAGATCAAGGGTGATGCAGGACACTGTAGCTGACTGCTTGTCACCATGGCAATACACACAGCTCCCGTGTAAGCCATGATCACGTACAATTGATGGTCACTACCTGTGCTCACGGGGAGGCCATCCCAATGTGTAGGAAGTGTAAAGGTAAGTGGAAAATATGCAGAGGAAACAGAAAGCATTTAGCCGAGTGGAAAGATTTACATTTGTCATGCCAGACATCAATATTCCATGTTAACTTTGACCAGGGGTTCCCTAAAGGTACTGCATTTTGCAGAAACAGATTCTGGTCTGAAAAACAGGTTCAGGTCTTCAGAAAATGTACAAAGCAATCTGAGACAGTAACACTTGCCTTGTATCAAATAGCACAGAACGTGGCTTGCTGTGCAGAGCACACAGCAAAGAGGAATTCATGAAAAGGTGTGTAGGTGACATTGTTGAAATTCTTTATCCTGAAAATGACCATTTGAAAAGAATGGTGTCAGACTGTCAGCTCTCATGATGCATGACTAAGCACAGGATATCCCACAAACAGGTCAATTCTGTCCATTCACATGTGAACATACGTGTAACCTGTGGCTCTCTGGAGCAATACAGCTTTTCTTCTTGGCTCCTTGTGTCCAATTGATTTTCCACCCCTGATGTAGAACAATTAACTGCTTCCTATCCATGGATCATGTGTCCACGGACCTTACGCTCAACACTGACATCCTGCCAATGCACACAGTAAGGACATGCTTTGGCATAAAAATTTTGTTTCGGTATTATCTTATTTCAGTGTTATTTTTCATCTGAAAAGGATGAGATTAGCCTGGAAAAACTTTTTTTTCTATTAGTGGAAATTAATATCAAAGGAGATAATTTTATCATCAAGATCAAATGCCTCAAAATAGTACTAACTGCTAACTGTAACAATTTCCTGTCAATTATCTGTCAGATAGACGTCACACTGAGAGCTTCTGTTTTTGCTCCATAGATCATTTAATTTTGCAGAAAATGAACATTACTGGCATTTATAGTGTAATTGTTAAAAGTTGAAGAAAAACCCAATAATTATATTGACTGTATGTATATTTCTGCTTTGACTGCACACAGGCTGTATGTTTGCCATAAAACGTTCTGCCTTGACAAATATCATGCTCCCCTAAACCTGTCATATTTCCACAAATCCTTATATCACAGACGTTTTGCGTGTGTCCAGTTGACACATGGTGGCTTTAAAACAAACTCCTTTAAAAACAGAGGTACAGATGTTCTTGAAAATGTTTGTCATTGCAGTAAAAATATGTGTCTGGCAGGGTAAATGGAGAAAGCTGTCCCACAAGTGTTCAGGCACTGGCCCCATCACCTCTGTGACAGAACAGTAGGAGCTTGTGTTGCAGGAGTACTTCACCTGGGGCTCCATGTGTGCCACACTCCACAGCACCCCAGACTCCTCTAACAGGGGGGTTCTTGGCACCTGTGCAATACCCATCCCAAGAAAGCAAAACCATTGGGAGGTGGATAAATGGTATGTCTGCACAAGGGCACCGCTAGACATTATGGCCCCCATAAAAGATTATGAAGTTATGTCCTCGGTTTCCACCCCTCTCCAGTGCCCCTGTGTCAGCACAACGATCCATAGCCTTGCCAGGATCTGCAAAACATGTAGGAGCACCTGTGCAGACCATTGCCAAGTCTGAAAATGGCTTTTATAAAAGATTATTCCATATGAAATGGTATCTAGATATACAAGACAGTTCCTTGTTTTTTCCTAATTAAATGTAAGTAAATGTCATGAGCAAGGCTCATTTGTAACTATTATGCTGATCTGACATTTTGTATCATTCCGACTGAGGTAAAGGTTACTATAGGAATTGTAATTCTCACTTTCTACCTAAATGGGCAAATACAAGGTAGAGTGAATACACAAGCACATTATAGTTTGCACAAAAATTAGTCTGGCAGCTGTATATCATAGTTTCACACATCTGCCCAACAGAGGAAATCTGGAACTTCATAATCTAAAATTTAATTTCCATTACACCTAAAAAAAACCACAAGGTACATGCTGACTGTATAGACTTCAGTCGTTAGCAACCGTAGCAAGTACTGACTTAAATTCTACTGCCATATTAGGAAATTACATTCAGTCTGAATAAAGAACAATCTTCAATGCAAATCATGCTGTTTCCTGATGTATTTTGCGTGATGACGTTTGTTGCCTGTAAGCACCTGAAGACAGGACTCTCGGCCGCCTTCTAGAGGAAGAATGAAAACTGAATTGTACATACACTTGCTAAATCAATGAGTTTACAGTGTTGTAGGGTAAAGGACTACACCAAGTCTCACCGTACAACCTCTAGTGCTCCTCCTGATAATCCTTACAAGTTTATGGTTTTTAATTATACGTTATCAATATTTTGAAGCTCAAAGTCCAAGCAGACTATTTTTGATGCTTTGTCACTCCGTCACAATGACCTATTAATATTAATTCCAACAAACTTAATTTAGTATTTATATTGTAAACTGCATATAGACGCTGCATTGACTTTAAAGGTGGAGATCATATGCTGGTCTGGACCTTCACATTTTAAATCTAGGTCTTATTTCATGTTAACTGTTTAATGATGTTTTAAAAATTAGCAGATTTTTGCCATTACTTTCAATTTACGATCAACTAAAGAAATCGTTGAATTAAATGTCATACTGATGGAAATGGTCTGGACAATTTCTAGAAAGGTACATTAATCCTTGTAAGTTACGTAACCAGACAAAGATATACAAAAACCAGTTATGGGAAAACTAACAACTTGGGAAATAAAGATGTTTAAAAAGTAAGGCGTGGTAGATGGGAACTCCTACATTTACATTACAGCATTATCTCAATGCAACCCTTGTTTGACATAAACAGTTAGGAAAGTTAATGAAATAAAAATCGAGGGTATATGCGTAGTAAAAAGTGAACTGTACTCATGTATTTATGGACATTTAATCACATGAAAATGTAAATTACTTCTTGTGTTTTATAAAGGCAGGATTGTAGCGCTGGACTGTGAAGAGTATTCAGAGCTGTACATTATAGAATCAAAGCAACCTCTACACAAAAGGATTTCCCAGCACAGACGAGGCAAGAGCTCAGGAGCAGAATCAGCAGTGTACCTTCATCTAAAAGAAAGAGGTCACCCCTTCGAATACAATGTTGTGCACATTTTGGATAGAGAGGATAGGTGGTTTAAGAGAGGAGTGAAGGAGTCAATTTATGCAAAAATTGAAAATCCTTCCCTCAACAGAGGTGGAGGCCCCAGACACAAACTGTCCCCTATTTTTCATGTTGCTCTTACATCAGTCCCACAGAAGATGAAGACCACTTCACACACCCACCACGTCAGCCACTACTAATGAGTCTCTTGCGTTGACAAGGGGAGCAGGAGTCAGGACATCTACATCCCTACGACTCTCTGCCTTTGTTCAGCTAACGACCCAATCCAAGTGAGTTGAGCACTCAAACCACCCTGGAGGATAAATATGAGATCCCTGAACAGTTTCGTCCACATTAAAGAAGCAACTTGGATGAGTAGTGAAACATTCCTATAAAGAAGTCCAGTTGACATATTTTAATTTCCAGATAGTTTGGATTCTTGTTTGTAATGTTTGCAGTCAAAAAAAGCCTACTTACATGTTAAACACTAGAAATTTATTCAGGAATTCAAACACAAGACTGCAAGGAAAAACCATAGCACAATCAAACCACAAAGGACATAAAACACAAGAGAAGTTAAATACCAAGCTAAAAAAAACAAGATAAACAATTTTTCTCACTAAATGACAGGGCAGGGCAACACACTAGGAACTGAGATGACTACTGTCAGCTGCAGCCATTACAGTGTTGCTATTGTTTGTATTTGAAAACGCGTGGAGTGGGTTTGAAATGCTCTGAGCACGCAACTGTTAAATCAGGGTTGCAGTGTTCCAATTCCTAGAAGCATGGGCAGTCCATGACCAAATATTTTCTCACGCACAGCAATTTAGAATCAGTACTTGAAATGAATGTAAACATTGGCTGACTGAAGAAAAGTGTGGGGTGTATACGTTTACAGCTCAACTCTTTTTCGGGCTGATTGAAAATTATCTGTGTTAAGTATCGTCACAACATTAACACAGTTGTCATTAGGGTTGTGGAAAAAGTGCCGCTGACCAGGGGAAAAAGAGGCGTATGGTATATGTTCCAGCACCACTCCCAATCATAGGTTGATTAAAATAATCCATGTTAAGTATAGCTGGTGCAATAACATGACCCGTGTGTCATGCTGTCATACGACACTGAGGGACATTTGCTCAAGACAGCATGACATGGGCCGCAGCTGTACAAAGTGTACAGTGGAGACCAGTGGTGTCTGGTGTACAACAGTACATCTGCAAAGGCAAGACTAAACCTCTGGGTGCAGATGGAGCCATACTCACCAATTACAATCAGGGAAGATGGACACGTATTCAGCCACTTCACTTTAGGTAGATGGAGCCATACTCACCCATCATAATCAGGGAAGATGGAGCCATATTCAGCCATTTCACTTTAGGTAGATGGAGCCATACTCACCCATCATAATCAGGGAAAACTGAGCCATGCTCAGCCATTTCACCCAATGGACAACAAAATACATCAGAATTAGTGTAATCGTTTTTTGGGGGAGGGGTTCAGTATTATTCTCATATTACTAAACCAATAAACATGAGAAGCTGCATATATAATCAGTTCATTATATTTAATACATTTGAATTTCTATCAGTCATCATTTGCTTCAGGAAAGAATTACTTAACAAGGTAAAACATTGTTGGTCCACGTGAAGCCTGAGCACACCTTCATATTTAGGGTTCACCAAGAGATCGGCAAAAAGAACTAGGATTGAGAGATGACAATAATAGTGAAGGGTACAAGGAGATGTGGCACAAGGTAAAAACAGAAGTGGCGAAGGCTAACGTAAAGGCGTATGGCGAATTGTATGAGAAGTTGGACTCAAAGGAAGGAGAAAAGGACTTATACCAATTAACCAGACAGAGGAACCGAGCTGGGAAGAAGGTGCTGCAGGTTAGCCTTATAAAGGATGCAGATGCAAATGTGCTGACAAGTGAGGAGAGAAGGTGTTGAGAAGGTGGATGGAGTACTTTTAGGCTTAGACATGAAGAGCAATAAGGGTGGAAAGGCGGTCAGTTCTGATGACATACAAGTGGAGGCATGGAGATGTTTGGGAGAGATGCCAGTGGAGTTTTTAACCAGAGTGTTTAACAAAAACCTGGAAAGTGAGAGGATGCCTGAGGAGTGGAGAAGATACTGATTTTTAAGAATAAGGGAGACGTGCAGAGCTGGAGCAACAACAGAGGCATAAAGCTGATCAGCCACACCCTGAAGTTTTAGGACCATGTAGTAGAAGCTAGGTTGACAGGAGAGATGACAACCTGTCAACAGAAATATGGTTTCATGCCAAAAACAAGCATTACAGATGTTATATTTGCTTTGAGACTGTTGATAGAGAAGTATAGGGAAAGCCAGAAGGAATTGCATTGTGTATTTGTGGATTCAGAGGTGTATGACAGTTGTGGTGTTCTATGAGGAAGTTGGGAGTAGCAGAGCAGTATATGAGGGTGGTGTAGGATATGGATGAGGACAGTGTGACAGTGGTGAGGTGTGTGGCAAGAATGACAAACTGGTTCAGGGTGGAGGGGGGATTGTGTCAAGGATCAGCTCTTAGCCCTTTCTTTTTACAATGGTCATGGACAGGGTGAAGGATGAGGTCAGACAAGAGTCTCCATGGACCATGAAGTCGTCGATGACATTGTGATCTGTACTGATAGTAGGGAGCAAGTTTAGCCAACCCTGGAGAGTAGCAATGAAAGTCAGTGGGAACAAGACAGAGAACATGAACGAGGGAGAGGGCAGCAGAAAGGTGCAGTTGCAAGGAGCAGAGGTGGTGAAGGTGGAGGAGTTTAAATACTTGTCAAGATCAGAGGAGGGATGTGGGATATATTGAGAGAATAATGCTGAGGGTGGATCCGCCAGGCAGGAGGAAAAGGGGAAGGCCAAGAAGCTGGTTTATGGATGCAGTGATGGAGGACATGCAGGTGGTTGGTGTGACAAAGGAAGATGCACAGGACAGAGTGAGATGGAGATGGATGATCTGCTGAGGAAACCACTAACAGGAGAAACCGACAAAAGAGTAGTAGTAGTAACATATTTCCCTGAAAATTAGACCGGGTCTTATATTAATTTTTGCTCCAAAAGATGCATTAGGGGTTATTTTCAGGGGATGTTTAATTTTTTTGACGAAAAATTGCAGACACCTAAATTCAGAAAACATTTTTCGTTATTTCACACGAGTGCATTAAGTACGTCCATTACAACACACCACATATTGAATTATGAAGATTCATAGTAGATACAACCAGGTCTGTTTGTTATCAAGTGCGCATGTTATTTGTGTGTTGTGTCTGTACTCCGATCAGTCATTCTGCAATAAGCCTCGAGTTCATCTGTTTACATAGTTACATAGTTGTTTACCTCTCATCCAAAGGTTCCTGGTGGGGCATTTACAAATACTTAATTATAATTTATATTATCATTTATTTTATGTATTGTTGTTAATATTATTTATTTATGTTTAATTATAATTTAATATTATTTTATAATTCAATACGTCCATCGTGTGTTGCTACGGACGTATTAAATGCGTCCATCTGGCTGGCAATCTTAACTGGGCCTTATTTTTAGGGTAGGGCTTATATTACGAACATCCTGAAAAATCATGCTAGGGCTTATTTTCATGTTAAGTGTTATTTTCGAGGAAATACGGTAGTAGTGGTGGTAGCAGTATTAGCAGTAAATTTTCTGCTTGTGAAGTTTTCACAGCCCCTCTAGGTTAAATTTGGTCCCTTTGTGGCCCCTCCCCAATTAAAAAAATCCAAGAATGGTGATGGACAGGAATGTAGCTGGCAGTTCTGCCAGGTTTCAGTGTACCAAGAGCCAGGGAAAGGACTGGATAAGTTAGCCTATTTTCAGCGGCCTGTTTTCCCTATGGATGAACCATGTCACTGAGAAGCTTCCCTCTCTTTGCATTGATTTCGTGGTATCTTCTATTTCTGTGGTCTCTTAGTTTACTTCCTCTCATTTCAAAACAAGCCATGTCTGCCATAGACACACCTCTGTTTTTAAAAGTGCTGTTTTGTGATATAGCTGTACATGTAGAATATATAGTGAAATATGTAGCCAATGAGAGTCTTATTCATTCTTAAAGTGACAGTCATCACAGTATAACTTGTTAGGAGGCTGCAGCTGAACATTGTATAGCCCCATGTGAAGAAAAAGTATATCAGCTGTATCATAAGTAATGTGCAGCACAAAAGATAAATTATTTTTTGCAGTGTTTAAAAGAAATTAATTATATTTAAGGTAAACTTATTTAATTCATTGAGCACTTGGAACACACTGCATGTTGCATTTTCTATTGTCTGTTAGATAAAAATGTTATTACACCCTACAGTGAAACCCTGTAAATATATAAAAACTAGTCAAATGTTAAAAGAAAGTAACAAAAGACTCTATCAGTGTATCTATGATTACAAGCTTTTAGCAGTGTGCTAAGTGTGCTAATTTGAAATTTCAGAGTTTATGACGCTTGCTCTTCCTGCCTCAGGGGGTGTGAAGGCATACATATAGCAGGAATAATACTATAGTTCAATGTCCACCCATTCAATGATTATTTGCCCCTAGCAGGTGACCTGCAGGTTTCAGCTCCCTCTGGGGGTCAGATTCAGGCTGCTGAGAGAACACTCATGTCTCAAATGACTTTCCAATGATACGCAGTTTAAAGTCATAGTCACAAATCCCTTACCAATACAAGTACCTATTGTTCTTAGGAAAAAAATTGACAGCATGAAAATACTTGGCGCGGCATGGGTTTGACCTCCATTAGCCACATTGTCAAAAAGCAAACATAGCCAGATGCATTTCTTTCAAGCCAGCTGGAGTTTAAAGGAATACAGGCAAAGAAAAAACACATAACTGAAATAAAATATTTATGACGCGGTGAGAAGGAAATGTGTCTTATTAGTCTTTGCTTTCTTGATTATTAAAAATGAGACCTAATTCAATGGATTTGAGAACAATTTTTAAGTAATGCTAGTAAAAAAATTGAATGTACATTGAAAACACTGGTTGAAACAGCACAGGAGATGAAACCATTACATGTGCTTGGATTAAATGTGACCAAAGAGCAATGATTTCAGTAATTCAGTTCAGTAACTAACACCAGTTATGATCAGACATCTGCTTTCTGTCTGAGAAGAGTTCTGAACCCCTTATATGTAAATCTGCAGTACAGAACCAACTGGCCACTTTAATCAGACTCTGAAATTAGGTGGCCTGGTGGCTCAATGGGTAGAACATCAGGCTGGGATGCAGAAGTCTCCCGGTTCAGAGGTGTGTCCTTGAGCAAGACACCAAGTGCTAGCATATGAAATGTTGTAAGTTGCTTTGGATAAAAGTGTCTGCTATATGACTAATTAATTAATCACAAACAGTGCCCCCTGTTGTTAGTCATGGGGAACAAGAAGGCTGGCAGCATCTGTAGGCACAGTTCTATGGCCTAGAATTGACCTGTGTGCTTGTAGTCTTTCTCTGGGCCAAGTCACAAACAGGTGTGATCCATAAAATCAGATGGCAGGCCCGTCTACTGGTCTGACACTCTGTGTATGTCTCATAAAGAGACTGTTATGGATGGCAGGTGACCTGGAAGCAGAACTGAGACTAGGATGCAAAAAGGACTGACATACTATTTATTTTGTATTTATTACTACAGCATGGCTTGGAAGTTTTACCTCAATTTAGGACTGTAATAGTACTGCTAATGTGGCTACCATATTTTTTTTTTGATTGCCATTTGAGTAAAAAATGGGACAAACTGGCTAGAAGAAGATCACAACAGATTCCAGGATCCTACCTAATTTCTTATTTCTCAGTATGAGTAGTGCAAAAAGAATTTGAGAACTGAAAACCTTGTCTGAGGGTTCCAAAAATCCAAGATGTCTCTTTGTTTAATAGTAGTTCAGACTTTCAGTTCCTTAGCAGCACAGTTCTGCTCATAAGTTTACATTTCCCTGGCCAATACTCAGCAACTGAGTGTCTTGCTCAAGGACGCAACTGACAGCTGGGCTGGGATTCAAACCAGGAGACTTCCATAGCCCAGCCTGATGTTCTACCTGTTGAGTCAACAGGCCACTTCACAAAGACATTTTGCATGATTGATGACGTTTTCTCAGAAGGTGACCATACTAAGCATTCTGCCAGGACTATGTCAACTTCTGAGCAGAACTGGAAATAAAAAAGCATAATTTTCATCATCTGAAAAAACAGTTTGTACAAAAAAAAACTAACTGAAAACAAACTTGTACCCTGTGGTGGGTTGGCACCCTGCCCTGGGTGTCCCTTGCCCTGCGCCCTGTGTCTCCTGGGATGGGCTCCAGGCTTCCCGCGATCCTGTCTCGGACTAGCAGTATACAGAATGGATGGACGGATGGAAACAAACTTTGTAGTTCCTCTAAGCATCACATAAAAGTGAAATGAAAAAAGTAATATACTTCAAGATTTGAGAATGCTATCGCCGTGAAAATGAAACAGCAAACTTGTGAGAAACAGAGAGATGCTTACTGTTATTAAAATACCTATCCAGTTAAGATAATTGTCCAGTCATTGAAGCAACTCTTCAGTTCTGCTAGACAACCCAAACCCTGTGCGCCAACTGACAAACAATTACTCTGCAGAAATGATACTGCTGGCCAGAGAACGCCATTCTAGCTACAAATGGATGTAACATGTAAACCATCTTAGAGCGGCTGTGCTGGATGAAACAGCACTAAATGTGTTGAGAACCACACAGCAAAACTTGTGCCTTCCATCTCACAGTGACACTAGTCAGCATCTGCTTAATTGGGTCGGAAATTCAGCAATCATGCAACAGTGAGAGGTGCTGAAAACTAGATGTGTCCTTCTTTTACTGCCACGTCAATCAGAAGAGCAACGTACATTAATAAATAATTAAAGCTGCACACATTGTCTTGAACACAGGATTCATATTCAAGTTAACGTCTTGCCCTAAAATAAACTCTGTTCAATGTTTAACCCTGTAGAGAATGTCCTTTGGCAGTTCTGTTCTCACTTATTGTTTTCTATATATTAAACATTTAGAAGTGTAACGATCTCCGTACTCAACAGAACGAAGGCGAGATTGAGTCTGTATGCAGGAAGGGATTTATTACAGAAAACAAAGGTTTGGTACATAAACACGTTAGCATGGATTTTGATCGCTAAACAACCAGGCATGAATACATAGATGCATACATACAACAAGTGGCAAGGAAGTGAAAACAGTGAAGGGCTTAAACAGCCATGGAGAACGAGTGAGGACAGGTGAAGTACATCTAGACAAACTAATTATCCAATTACTATGACTTTAACATGGAACCAAAAGGGCGACACCTAGGGAACATGAGGAGGCATGACAGGGGGGCATGACAAGAAGCAGACAATGTGGGGATGGGGGGGTCTCTGGGTGCTCAGGCACCTCCCCCTTTTTTATAATAAATAAACGCTGTCATCAGTCTAAGCAATAATTCTGTATTACTCAATAAAGATGTGCCCTATTTAACCAGAGCACACGACGAAGATCTCTGCAGGCCCCTGCTTAGAATATACAGTATTTTTATAATATCTGCACTTTCATCTGTATATTTGTGGTCTGCTTTTATAAAACCTAAATTTTCATTGAGAATTTGAAGGACATTTCTTGCTGTTCCTAACTGTGCTTATCTCATGTCCATGCCTTCAGAGAGATAAGTTTGCATATTGATATAACAATATAAATTTAACAGCATTTGCTGACAGCACCATTTAGTTATTGGAAAACTGTCTTGATGACCCATTAATATTCAGGTTATGAAACAAATTCCAACATTTGAAACTACACACCATGTTTATGATACAAAATGGAGAACTCAGAGAAAGGGTTTTGAAGACAGGAAGTCCAACTCTGCATCCTTTTTCGACACGTTTATCCTACACAGGGTCGCAGGGGGCCTGGAGTCTATCCCAGAGAGCTCAGAGCACAAGGTGGGGTAAACTCTGGAAGGGGTGCCAAGCCATTGCAGGGCAAAGACAGGATGTGAAAGTACAAAACAATACTTGGTAAATACCTGTATATTAATAAAAAAAAACGTCCCAATACGCATCTTAAAACAGTATTCAGTGCTTTTAGTGTGTGTCAGTTTTCCATTATTAAATATACATAAAAAGTTTTAAATGACATCGGTTCACTACCATTAAACTGAACATATCTTACAGTTACAGTTTCCATATTTTACAGTTAAAATCTGTAACAGTAAACTCCTTGTGGTTATCTGATAATGTAGAAGCTGAGGATCACATTTACAGTTCCTTGCACAGTAGGGTAAAACCACATTGTGCACAAGGTGAAAGCAGGCAGAGAAGCATGACACACTTTTCATGGCTCTCTCTCCTCCCACCCTCTGAGCTGCTCCATTGGCCTGATCAGATCAGAACAGCCCATGTTCGGGTGGGGGGAGAATTTCGGATCTTCTACCTGTTTTGGTTCAGCAGCTGGAAGTTAAAACTAAAATCGGTAACAGCAGGAGCAGTTCAAACGGTGTAAGGAAGTAACTTCCTTCCTTCGCTGAGAACATACTGTAGTTCTGAGCACAGCTCTCTGTGAGATGCTTTTGCAAACATGCCTATAAAACACTGGGGGTGTACAAGGAATATTCCTAGCCTGTAAATACTGTTAGCTCATGCCAAAAACATGAAGCTTTGCAATAATTTTTTTTTGTACTGAAACTGAACAACATTGGCCGAGTAATGGCTGAAGAGCAAAGCCATCTGTTACCTGACCCACGTACAGCCTGTGCATTACAGTAACTGTAACAAGTGAGCATATAGCTGAAGAACCAAAGAAGAAGAAGCCTGCCGCAGTATCACAGAACATGCTTCAACTTCTCAGAAAAATCAGGAAGTGGCACAGTGGTGCGTCCAACTCATGGCTTTGCACAATGGTTCCATTCTTACATTCCCATGACATGTGGCAAAACAGCGAAATGTTTTCTGAAGAAATAAATAAGAGGAACTTTTACTTTTTTTAGGTTGCAAAGAAGAAATATTTAAATATTTATGAGCACGTGCGTTAAAACGGGAGAACAATTGCTAATTATATTGTGAACATGTCCAATGAGAATAACAGTTGTGGTCATTTTTAGTGTATGTTGATTCAGTGCCTGTTTGAACACTACTTAGGAAAATTGAGAAACGGGCTCTGTGTCTGGTTCAGTCTCTGCCCTCATTGTGCATTCCTTTTAAACCTCATGTTAATGTGTTTTCACAAGTGTACGTGTTTTGCTGTGTCTCAGCATTTGTTATATTTCAAAATTGTCCACATCAAAGTCTGGGTCTGTTTGCTCTGTGCCTGAAGCATAAAGCACCAAATACATCCCAGTCACTCGTGTTGCTGGGGGTGATCTGTTCTATTTCATATTTATTTGCTTTACTGTAATCCAGAGGCAGCCAAATTAAAACTAACTGGTACATATCAACATATTACATATCCTTAAGAACAAGTGAGATGTACCATAAATGAACAAATATACACTTCTGGTCAAAAGTTTTAGAAAGCTAATAGTTTTATTGAAATTTATGCAGTTTAATGTGTTAATGTCCTCTGAAAATAAAGCATGGAACAAATAAACAATCGAAATAACATTGAAAAGAAACCATGGAATCGTTTTCTGTAACAAAATGTAATCAAAATTTTTGACTCAAAGAAGCAACCTTTTGCATATATATCAGCCAAACACACTTGTGGCATTCTTTTTTCAACAGAAATCACAAATTGTTTGTAAAGTTCTTCCCAACATTAGCAGAAGTTCCCAGAAATGTGCTGCACTTATAGGTTGCTTTGCTTTCACCCTTCTGTCCAGTTCATCCCAAACTCGCTCAGTAGGATTTAAGTCTTGAGACTGTGCTGGCCATTCTATGATCTGAAGCCTACCGTCTTGTTCTTTTCTTCTAAGGTAGTTCTGACACAGCCTGCAGGTATGTTTTGGGTCATTATCTTGCTGTAGGATGAACTCCTGACCAACTAAGCGTACACCAGAGGGTATTGCATGGCACTGCAAAATGATTTGATTGTAGTTTTGGTTCAGGTGCCACTCATTCTGTGCAAGTTGCCAACTCTGGAGCTCCAGCAAAGGAACCCAAGACCATCACTCTTTGTCCTCCTCATTTGACAGTCGGTGTCACACATTGAGGAACCATCCTTTCACCTACTTGACGTGAAAAACCCGGCATGATGAACCGATGATGTCAAATTTTGATTAATCTGTCTATAAGACCATCTTCCAGTCTTCAGTAGTCCACTGGTGGTGCTTCAAGGCCCAGGCAAGCCTGTTTTTTTTATTTTGCCATCTTAGCAATGGCTTTCTTACTGCCAGTCGACCTGTCAGACTTGCTTGCTTCGATTAGTTTTAAGCTGTGCTTGAAGCTGTTGTCCTGTGAGCCACCTGTTGACTCTCACAAATTTGTCATCTGATTCTTTTGTGGTTTACATCTGCCAGACCTCTTCCTGTCAGAGTTTCCTTTTGTTTCCAAGTGCCTTTTGATGTTGTAGGAAACTGTACTCACTGACACTTTTGCTTTCTTTACAAATTGTTTGAAGGAAAGACCTTCACTTTTAAGAGTTATAGTGGTTTGTCTGTCTTCCTTTGTTAGTTGTCTTTTTCTCACCATTTTGAGAACAATATACTACCTCTTTCAGTAGAATCCTGTCCAAATATTGCTTAAGAGGGTGTAGTAACACAGCCTGTTCCAACACTGTTTTTATACAGACGCATTGTAAGTAATCAACAAAAGTCAGGACACCTGTAGGAATTGTTAGCATAAACTTTCAAGGCCTAATTTACTTACATTGCTGCACAACAACTGTGAGTTGTAACCCCATTACCTTTTCCCTGCAAAAGGCCTTTAATGTATAACTTTTAAATGTACATAATTTTTCATTTTTTGTTAACCTAAACATTTTTTTCACTTCTGGCAGTTTACCACTTACCCTTGTACTATTTCAAGATATTCACTGGACCTGAACTGCATACATTTAAATAAAAACTGGGAAAATGGGATTTAAAAAAAAAAAACTTTTCCCCAGTAGTGTATAAACTTTTCTTTACATCTTAAAAGGGGTTCTGCATGTCTTATCTCTGTCAGATTTGACTGTGCCTAACTATTCAGTATATTTTTATATAGTGTCTTTTACAACAAGGTGCCTCAAAGCGCTTTGCAGAAGAAATTGCAGATCTATATTGTTCAAGATGAATCAGAAACCGGAAGGCAAGAACGTAAGCCCTGAAACGTCCAAAGGAAACAGCGGCAGTCACAAACTGGTGGTTAGTGCTCTTCTCCATGTATTTCCAAGACCTGTGGGAAGCTAACAAGTAGCCTACTCAAGCATGCTGTGTGGGCAGCTGTGAAGTTTGCTGGATTTTTGGCTGAGTTCATCCTGCATTTTAATCATCTCTCACCTAGTAAAACTGATGCTGTCTCACAGAATAATGCAGAGAACACCTTGGCTTATTTCCAGTTGTCTACACTCAGTGTGACCATGTAAATAAAAGTGACTTAAAGTCCAGTGTTGTACTGTGTCAAATTTCTAATAAATTGGTGCTATATGAGGACTAACTAAAAAACATTTAAAGTGCAAAGTCCCTTCATATTTCATATAATATTTTACAACCATCTGACAGATTGTAAAAAAAAAAATGGGAGGAGGCTATATTAAGAATATATATATATACACACACACGTTATACCCACAAATAAATGTAAGATGGAAGTCAAAGTGCATCTTATAGTGTTTTTGTAATTTAAAAAAAGAACAAATTAAAGGATAGCAGCAATAATTCTCATTACACAACATAATAGTTTATTATGATTGTGCTCAATTAAAATTAAACATGAACCTACCAACTTTGTTGTAATGACCACGGGCGCTTTTAAACCCTCAGCAACACGAGTGACTGGGATGTATTTAAACTTAAAGTGAACAGCACAAATTATCCAACCCGCTAAAGCGTCATGCAATACAAAAGAACATTTTGCTGTACTTAGGGAAAGATAGAAGGTAAAATGATGGCATAACATCTCTCTGTATACGAAGCATCCAGGCGCTTTAATAAAGAACGGCAGCTCTCAAAATCACATCTCATGAGCATGATGGCTACACGGATGCTGGCGTGGCACAGTGAAGATCCTGGATATTCTTTGCGTCTCAGGAGGGGCCCGAGGTGCCCTACTTGTGGCAGAAGAAGGAACCTCGTGCGGGGGGGCCCATCAGCATGTGGGCCTGGTTCTTATGCGAGATGTGGATCTGAAGGGTGAAAGCAAACAGCAAAACGATTTGCTCAGTGCCATTTTGGGCTCGCACGCCTCAAAGACGACGCAAAGCAGCGACTTTCGACAGCAGTCACGTTGCACTCGATGCATCTAGCGTGGGCGCGTTCCCGCTGGCCGCGGCCTGGCGTCGGCGTTCGGACCCGGCCCGTTGACTTACTGCGCACGGAGGCTGCAGCCAAGGCTCCCCGTCAACCTGCATGGGCAGCTGCCTGTTCGTCCTGAGCGGGGGGGGCGATCGGAGGGGCGACAAGGGCAGGCGGTTACCAAACAGGAAACGAAGGGAGGGAGCGCGTGTGAAACGCCTCACAACTACGAAAACTCAAACCGCTCTTCCTTGGGAATTTCCAGCAAAGTCTAATGTAAGTGTGGGAGGAAGTGCTGCTGGAGATTGCGTCATGGCAACGATGAACTGAGCTTCAGCAAAGCTCACAGCATAGTAGGCGAAGACTCTGAGGGTCTGGGATGCATAACAATTTGCCATACAAGTGCTTCTTCAACAGTGAGTAACCCTCGTGAGGCAGAGGAAGACAGACCATATAAAAATGCAACTTTAATGTCATTCCACCAGTTCATTTATTCATTTCATATTTGTCCCTTTTATCTAATATGAAGGTGCTCACTAAATCATGTGTTTGTGAATTGGGCCTGTGTGAGCTGCCGTGTTGCAAACGGTACGAGGACGGACACACTGACATACCTTATTGTGACCTGTGAGGTCTTGGCCAGCCTGTGGCCAGCACTCTTAAGCCCCGTGTAGATTTGTCCCATTTCTATTGCACCTCCAAGCCCGACCACCTCTAGCCTCTTGTCACTGAGATCTTGAGAGAGGAGAGAAGATCTTAAGTGTCTCTGCGAACGTCTCCACAGGAACAACAACCACATGGCACAGGGAACTGGACCCACCTTGTGCGCTCACTTTTAGGTCGTTGTAGTTGAGGATGACTTCCTGTGTATCCTGGTCTGCAAGGTCCTTACTGTCTGACTTCTTTGGCTCTCCCCATAGGTTGGAGCCCCCGTGCATGCTGGGAATGTTCACAACAGCTATCCCCTCCAGGGACAGACCGCTCAGGTCAAGAGGGGTGCCACAACACTGTCAACACACACACACACACACACACACAGCTTGCCTTTAGGCACACTGACTCAAACACTTACACATTTCAGACAAATGGGAACTTTGAATAGAAAGATGTGCAAATATTTAAAAGTGTAAAAGTCAGCTGGATATTTTCAGACAAAGTCTTCTACTTGTACTGTGGTCTTGGAACTTCAGCACCTCAATTGTAAGACTTTCTTTCAAGTTCTTGCAGGAAGCAGAGATCGTCTCTGACGTAGCATACTCAAAATATCGTAGTTTGTTCTTCATTCTGCAAATCATAAAAGCATTCAAGAGAGAAGCTATAGGAAGGAAAATGCCTTCTCACCTTTTATGAGAAACTAATTCATCATTCTTTTTAGTCAAAGTAAATCACTTGAAAAGCATATTTCAGTGAATACTGTTCTGATATGCATGATAAAGACTATTGTATGATGATATTCAATCATCCACTAGCTGTTAATTCTGTAATATCTGTAATTTCTTTTTGTAAGGTGCTTTCATGCAACTTGTTGTGAAAGGTGCTATATAAAAACGAATTGAACTGAAATGAATTGAGTTGCTGCACGTAAGATTGAGCGCTACCGCTGTCATGAATTTATACAGTGGCGTACAGCTCCCTCTACTGGTAACAGTGACGTAGTTCAGCTACACACAGAGGGGTACTGTACATCCGGTACAGATAAACTTCATTTAAGGACATTATTGTTAGTAACACTTTTTCTGTTAAAAGTGAAACATTCAGTAACTAAATATAAACCTCAGCAAATAGCATGTGTGTTCGTGCTTTTGTGTACCTCAGGGATCACTGTTAGAAGTGTTGTTACAAAATCACAAACTGATTTGGATAGAATAATCAGCCAAGCAACAAGTGTGTTATTTTTTCAAGAATGGCCAGATTTGTCTCTTGGCTGTTTTGTGGTAAAACACCTGCCTCACCTGCTATTAAACCTCTCTGGGTGTTTCTCTCTCATCACATGGAACCGATGGGCAATAGACGCGTCCTGTAAATAAAAAATGCACAAAACCTAATGAGCACTCCGATGGGGAGGCAATAAGCACGTTTATACCTCAGGTCTTCTACACTTCAGCATGGGCTTACCACACCAACAGAGAAGTAGTTGTTGATGATCTCATAAGGTACCAGATCGTCCTCCTCGTGGCTCTCCTCAGGAATCACCTGAATGCTCCACCGGTCCATGTGGACACTGGAGCTCACCTCGATCTCCTTCAGGATGGAGCTGAGGTCTGTCCCATCGTAGCCTACAGGAGAACACATTAGCCATGACGCTCAGCCTGGTTGGCAGTGCAGACGCACACATAAATGCTGTCTGTTGTGAACTCACCGCCCCCCCACCGGAGGCAGCGTGCCAAGTCATTTCCTGTACCCAGGGGCAGCACAGCCACTGGGGGGCGCACTGGAAGCTCCGCCTTGTCTAAAGGAAGTTGACAGAAGTTAAGACTAAAAAGGAAACCAAAGTACTCCTCTGACTGGTCAAATATTAGGAAGTGTAATGTATCGTAAAGAGTGCTAAATTACAAACAGCCAGTAGTCGAATTGTAAAAAAAAAATCAGGGGGGATGGTGGATTTTATCGTTTGGGACATATTTAGGGTTGATGACAGCGCACATGGTAGGAGTTTATTTCAGGGGGGGTGCCATCCCCCCTCAACTCGAGTACTGCAAACAGCATACATAAATCTCCCATAAGCACAACAAATAATGTCCACACAGCTTTTGTGGATAAAAAGGAAATAATTCCAAAAAATTCTCACCTATAGCATCCAGAACCCAACCTACAGTACCATCTCCTCCACATACCAAGATCCTGTAGTCTTTCACATCCCTGAAGAAATTCAGTCTGACAAAAATGTACAAAGAATCTTATATTAAAAATGTGAAGATGTTACTGGAAACAAACAAATTAACCACACGGGGAGAATACTTGTTCATTCTACAACTGACATTAAGCATGGTCAGGGTTCTCGCAAACTTTATATGTTGTATTATTAGTCCTTTACCAAGCTGATATAGAACCAAACGAAGGTGAATACAAAACATTTGTGGCACGTGTCACAAGCTGATTGGTTGGCAAGTTGATAGGTAAATCTTACCCAGGTGCTGGTCCTCCACTGGAGAGGTTGAACACCTGCCGTGGGTTTAACAGGTACTGGAATTTACGCAGAACTCTATAGGACAAGCCAAAAGGACATTAAAAATGCCATTTATTCCAGCAGCAGAGGCCAGTCGGTCAAGCAAGTTGGCCTCTCACCTCTTACCCTGTTTACCTCCACTCTTAGGGTTCACAAACACCAAAAGAGGATGCATGTCCAAAATAGGAACGATCTGTAAACAGGAACAAGAAAAACACACACACACACACACACACACAGTGCGCCTTTCATTCCAGGAATGTATCACAGATCTAAATTTTGTCACGGGTCTGAATAAATGCAAAGTTACTGTTCGCAATACGTGCATCACAAAACAAACACGTGGGACTCAATTTGACACATCTGATCGTTTCTGACGCCAGTTCTCATGCCTCCCACGGTCTTCTGTCAATCTCTCCCTTTCACTGCATGGACATTTGTGTTTAATAAACATTTATCAACACAAACAGCAATTGTAGGCAGATGTGACGACAGCAGATGGTGGTATACCGTGGAACATGTTAAACGTCAAAGCGGGGAGGAGGAATTTGAAAGTAACAGGAAACAAAAAACTCCAGTAGTAGTGTTAGAAAAACCCTGCCTCATGTGGCCCCATGTAGAACATGGTGATTAAAACAAACGTACCTGCAGGACCTGGCCGTCAAGCATGTTGGTGAGGACATTCTTAGTGTCCAAGGTCCCTGTCTTCTTTGAATTCTCCTGCAATACATAGACACTGCAGAAACTGACTGGACTGCAATGCACTAAAACCTGCTAACTGACCTGAATGCTAAATAATTATATGTTATTCCTCATTGTTGCCTGACTTTAACTGTGCCAGTGTATTGTTTTGTGCACCAATTTCCTGTAAAGTGCCTTTGGCAACTCTGTTGCAAAACTAAATTGCATTCAGATTGATCTGCAATATCTGGATTTGATGCTTAATACTCGTACAATGCCATGATGTTTAATGCTACACAATGAATTTTGGATTTATTATCAGGTGTTGTTACCAAGTGATAAAAGTACTCTACAAATATTCACCATTATTTACAAACTTTAGATCATGTAATATTGGAAGACTCTCAAATCATCAGTCTGGATGACAGTTCTTCTTTTTGAAGAGTGCTGAAGCAATAACACCTTTAATGCCTACAGTACCCACAATGCCCCACTCTGCTTCTGTACCTTGATGGCTGGGAATATGGCCCAGGGGGGTAGGATATGATCCCTTAGTGGTCCAAGGCTACACTCAGAAGAATCCTTTGACACACAATCGTGATGAAGCTGCAAAATGACAGCAACAGCCATAAGGTCATTGATGCCCTTTGTCAGAGATCTTCAGATGTTTAAATGACCAGACAAAAAAAAAAAAACACATTAAAGAAAAATGGTAGAACAGGACACAGGACATTTTGAGCAGGGTCTCATCTGTCAGCTCTTAACTCTCACCCTAAAACCTGCTGATGTACAGAAACACTGTCCTACTGTTTCCATTCATATGTTATAGCCAGTGGGTGGCAAATGACAGAAAGGTATCCCAGAATGCTCTGAAAAGATAGCAGCGCCTCAGCACCCTCACCACGACTTGGCACCTCAAACAGTGCTTCCCCGTCAAACTCTTCACCTTCTTCTGGCACCCCTCACACCTGCCGGAGACGTAATTCCCACTGACCCAGGAATGTTTTGGCACCTGAATTGCAGGGGAAAGTGAGGTAAGAACACCTGCTCAGCACAAGAGTATCTCCACTATGGAAAACCTCAAGGCAGGAGATCAACCTCGCCTCTTTCCAGTTTATAAACTGCAGCTTTGAAGGAATGCCAGTTAAGAGTCTCTCTAGACCAAATTCTATGGGCATCTGAATATTTTACAATTAAATCCAAGCTTCTTCTGCAGTTTCTTTCCAGCTTCAGCCTCTTGGGGTATACAATCCCACAGGTAACCTACAGCAAACATCCTTGAGGTTACAGTTTTAATATGACACTGCTGTTTTGCAAGTGAGTTTCCATCAGCTAAATTTGCCAAGATGGTTAGACTATAAAGGCTTTTACCCAGCCCATCATAAACAGACCCCAGCTCAGAGATCATGGTCACAAATTCAGAGAAGCTCCTGCGCTGTGGCAAACTGTCCACACTGAGCAGACCTGTAGGGAGCCCTCACTGGACCTGCGGAGCCCCACTCTCCTGTCCTGAGACAGAGCGGGTGCAGCTCTGTGCGGAGGCTCACCCCGATGTCCTGCTTGGACTTGACGTAGGTGTAGGCGCAGGGGGGTGCATTTCTGTTGGTACAGCGGCCGTGCGCAATAAACTTGCAGTCTGTGTACGACAGGAGACACAAGCAAACCGTTTTCTCATCCACACACACGTGTTACGCACCACGCCCCAGCCATAGGAATGCACAGACAAGCTTCAATTTAAATAAAGCCAAACCCCTCCTTTATTTCTCTGTTGTTAGACTCACAGATGCAGCAGAGGCCCTGTCTGTACAGACCCAACAGCATATTCTGACAGATGTAGCAGTACGTAGGCTTCTTAAAATTCTTCATCCTCCACAAGTGCTGCCCATCGTGCTGGGTCACCTGTGGTCGGCAACACGTACAAGGGTGGACGCTTGGTTGTTAAAAGGAATCAAGAGAACTGACAGAGAGCAACTGACAGAGAGTAACTGACAGAGAGTAACTGACAGAGCGTAAGTGACAGAGCGTAAGTGACAGAGCGTAAATGACAGAGCGTAAATGTGAAAACATGAAAGTAATATAAACAAAACTGCTTCTCTATTCTGTGGTGGGTTGGCGCCCTGCCCTGGGTGTCCCCTGCCCTGCGCCCTATGTGCTCTGGGATGGGCTCCAGGT
>JABJVR010049145.1:0-22652 GCA_025773905.1 Chitala chitala | reverse complement strand
CCCCCCCCCCCCCCCCCCCCCCCCCCCCCCCCCCCCCCCCCCCCCCCCCCCCCCAGGCTGATGGTTAACCTGCAGCACATTCCCTTACTGTGCCACAGTGGGAACACAGAGATCAATGAGGTTTGATTTATTTATATGGGGGGTGGTGGGGGTTGCACAGCCATTTGTCTTTCAAGGTGCACGTATAGATGCAGTCAAGGGCTGAGGAACAAACACTGACAGGAGGGGAAGGAAGAGGAGGGAGGAGGAATATAGAATATATAGTCTTAGCATCTCTCCAATGTGAGATGTGTACTGTTACAGAGCAGTGAAGACCATCAGCAGTGTTCACATCACTGGGTGTCTCTCTCTTCTCTCCAGACAGCATATCACACACACTGTGTGGCAGGGCAGCCGGGTAAACCATCCTTTACTAATTCAGTGCTTCTGGCTAGTGAAAACTGAAACCGCCTTCATTGACCTAAACTCTAATAAATTGTCAAAATCAGACGTGACTAGCACAGTTGCCATTGTTACACTAACATCAGTGACGTTCCCCTGAATAAATTTGATCACACCAACAAGTTTCTATCCTTCCATAACACATTAAATAGATAAGTTATGTTAATGTTCAAGAAATCTATTGCATTTTATGTGTGAACAGAAGCACAAGGCATGGAAAACAATAGGAAAGATCTTGTTAGCTCTTGAGAGGACAACGGAAAGCTGCAGTCTATTTAACAAAGCCCTCACTATCTTCGTTTACAGCATAGGAAATTCATCAGTCCGTGTTTTCAGCCCTTGACCGCCCCCTAGTGAGAACTTGAAATGCTGCAAATTAGTTTTCCTTAAGTACATTTGTAGATTGTATGAAAATACTCTGACGTTTAAGTTTGCTGCTTTAGTTTTACTTGCTTTTCATTCATTACAAAACATTTTCTAATACAAGGACTGTTTCATATATAATATAGTCTATTCAGATAATAAGGTGAATTTCATTTAATATGTTTGTCAATTAATAGGTGAAACGCACATAGAACATCTTGTTCTGCGCGCTTTACCAAAAACACATACACACTCACTTGCACACTGCAGTGCATGAAGACAGACCAGGCAAAATAAGAACCCGGTTCACGTATAACTGACACGCACACGATCCACCATCGAACAATAGATACACAAAGCACACTCGAAGCCCAAGCCTTGTGGAAGCTCCAATCGATAAATAATTTCCACGTTGATACCGGGTTCCCTGAAACGGGCTGTGTGTGCAGGTGTTTGTAATGCATGCCCTCAGCTCTCTCGTGATTGGCAGACCCAAGGCCCCGGGTGACTAAATAGCTTTCTGGTAATATGCTGATCTTCTCAATAATACCCTGTTATTCTGGGCAGAGGAGCGTTCACTCGTTGCAGCCAGTGCCACCGGGAGGACCCTAGTGGATGGTGGGGGTGCGCGTCTTAGCGGCGGCGTGTGTTGAGCATGAATAATAGCCCTCAGAAATTGGTTTCTGTCTACCTAATAGAAATGGGTTGAAACGCGAGAACCTGGAATGCTCTTGTAATGCGCTGGGGGACCAGACCCGGCGTGCGCTGGGGCCGCGGCAGCGGCTGCAATAACAATGGCAGCTCGCATGTGTGAATGGGGCGCGCGGGTAGCTGTCAGCGCACAGGTACATTGTTGCCTATTGTGTGTATTCTTAGATCTGCATTCTGGCATGACACAATCAAGATTATTGTGTGTGTGTGTGTTGTGTTTTTTTTTTTTTTTTTTTTTTGCCGTGAAGGTTAAGCTTAAACTACACTTTTCTGTTTGCTTATACCATTAAAAACACTGAAATTACTTGCGGGAAAGTATGGTCAGTAAAGGCACACGAAAAAAGCTAATTGTTTTAAGCATGGCTGGTTGACACACAACCATTGAGAAACTTTTTATTTATTTATGAAATATAGCTTTAATGGAAAAATGTGTACCAGTACATTATACAGCATCATGCTGGGGGTTCTTGTGTTAATGCAGAGGCTGGTGATGGTAAACACTCAGGCAGGTTGCAGAGCAGTAAGATGCTGAGTGCCACCCTGCCTCCTGTGTTTTATCCCACTGAGAACCATCCCTTCAACTGTGGCCAGCCACCTCCAGCGGGTTGCAGGCCACAACTTATATGTTTTCAGCCTGTCAGTTTTGAAAGCAGCATGACAATTCTGAGGTGAGGCTTCCAAAAAATCAGTGTTGAGCAGAAGTGATGGCCAAGCGAAAGCCAGGCATGTTTGGATGCACTGTGGCCATACGGTGTTTTACTGGTCTTTCCCTAAATTCATATGTACCCCTTCCGTCTGTAATACTCGCAGTCTTGGTCTGTCATGTTAGGTCTTATAGTGGTTTTTTGTTGTTTCTCTGTTACAGGTGCTTATTTAGCTAAACAGTGACATTAACACAGCTGGGTTTGGGAAGCGGTTTCATGTCGGAATGGTGTTTACTCACCCAGACACTGCCACAAGCTTATCTATGTAAATGTGTACAGGAAATAATTGGGGCCTCGGCTGGCTCCGAGCTCTCCTAGTACGCTTGTGGAATTGAACTCTGAAGGTCCGTTGTGCCGGGAGCACGGAACTGACAGCTGTACTGGCCTCGGTGGGTGGGTGGGTGGGGGGTTTAGTTCCAATGGAAGTTGTGCAAAATTGGATTTTTGATTTTTGGTTTCTCTACCCGCCCCCTCTTCACTCCCACCTCCCCAATCTCACTTCCAGCAGGCACCTGTGTGCAGGCCAGTCTAGCAGGGCCCATGGAGTTCCTCCCAGAGCGGGCTGTCGCCACGGTGACAAGGCTGGTGGAGGCCCTGGGGACAGAGGGTGAGGAACACCAGTGTACCAGCATCCAATTTTACAGCGTCAATACAAACCTGAAGCGGTGCTACGCTTCAGATCCGTTTTCTAGTACTTATGCAGATTGTGTTATAGGGAACAGCTGATCCATTCTGGCATGAAATGGAATCGGCACAGCATGCATGCCTTACTAAAACACAGTTACTCATATGAGTGTATCTAGTGTGTGTGTGCACCATTATAGCACAGTGCAGGTGCTTCACACCTGGATTAGCGGACAATAATATATTTTGGGCTATCTTGCCGAATGTCAGAGTTTCTAATTCACTGAGCATGAGGTGTGGGGACATGGTGGCTGTGTGGGCAGCAGTGCCACGTCACGGTCCTGCCGATGTCATTTTAAATCTGAGTCTCACTGTTTACATGGAATTTTCAGGCTTGATTTCTTCAGATTTTGCCAATTTTTTTTTTTTCATTTAGTGGAACGCAGTTTTAGTGAGTTTGTAAACACAATGCTTCCTCTTGTAGAAGCTTCCACACACCCAACCCCCGCCCCCAGGTAGAATGCATCAGGTGTTGAAGCACAGATCAGACACAGCCTCAGCATCAGATGCCTACGTTCATTGAGCCTGTGGTGGATGATGGGGATGATGACCATGGTGATGTAACCTTCATTAAATGCTTACATAGTTTTTTTGGAGTCACTGCACATGATAGCATGTAAGCATGACATGATAGCACCAGCTATCCTGTCTCAAATGATTTTAGAATGAATCCGAAGGGGTGTGTCCTTGACATCCATGGACTTCAGGCAAACGCCACAAGGGAGCGCTCCGGCCAAGGTCGTCTCTCACTCACACTCTCTCACACACACACACACACACACACACACACACACACACGGTGCTCAAAAGTACAGCTTTAAAGCTGTTCCATGGACAGTTCCTGCAGAATCATTCCACCAGTCCTGTGACAGACAGATTTCTGTTATTGGACTTGGAGGAAATGAAGTGCACAAGTACCGGGTTTTGTGTGTGTCCTTGCAAATAAGTGTAGGTCTCAAAGAATTCATGCGGCTAATCTAGAATCACAGCATTCACATATAGGTATTTTGCAGTGTGTTTCTGTGAATCTCTAAAATTGAGAAAGCGAGTAAGAGTAATTGTCAGTAATTTTAGCTGTCCTGTGCTTCAGAAGTTTTTCTTTGTTCTCATATTCGCACCTTCGATTTAAACAGGGCTTGAATGTTGAATATAATTAGTCAGGTTACGCAAAAAAGAAGCAGTGTTCCCCATAACTGAGTCCAGATTATCTCGTTTTTAAGTGTGTTTTAATTTTACTTTGCTGGGATGTGCTATATGCGTCACGAGTTGCCTTTTTGTTAATGAGAGGAACATGAGAACTTTTCTTCTTCCAGCAAAGCAAATGAAAAACCACAGCAACAGCAAAAATTTTACTTCACCTAACGACTGAATCTGGGTAGCAAATTGTATGTTGTATGTCTGCTGCCATGGTGGCCAGTCATACAGCAAAATGTGCCCATAAATGGTATTTTATCATTTAACATTTTTCTGAACTGCTGAAATCATGTGGGTGGGATTAATATCTATTTTACAGAATGTATTAATTTTGATTTTTGCTTCATAGCACATTTGTGAATTTTATAAAACCGAAGGACTTTTCCAGTTTAGTCCTGCCTTAGCTTCTTATGATTGAGTGCTTTATTTTGAAGTGGAGAGATCTACAAGTTCTCCCCACCCCCCAGTACAGAAGATATCACCTCTGGCTATGCCCCCCTCACCACGGTTCCCGGTCGCCATGCCGACCCTGAGGTGATAAAGACTTAGAGTAATCAGTTATCATCCCAGTGCAAGGTCGACCTTCTGTTGCGTCTACAACTCAGGACTCTCCCATGTGACTGAAACCTCAGCACCCAGAGGCATTTTAGTTTTATGTCATTAAACTAAACATTGTTTTCTTTAATAAATGCTGTTTCACTTTTTTTCCTTTTAAGTCATTAGGGAAAGCACCTCACTTAATCTTCTCTGACATAAGTCTCACCACATATTGTTCATAAGTGTAGCTTTTTGCCTTTGGTGCTTCACACCGCTTCTAAATCACCGACTATATCTATGTCATACCTCAAACCCACCCCCTCCCCCCAAAAGAAAGTAAAAGTAAACACAGGAAGCCAGAGAATTTTTTTTGGATGCTGTAGTGACCCGAATGTATTTTGGAATATCATTGGTCAGAACCTCTGCAAATAAATATGTGGAATGTTATTGGGTGCTGGAGTCAGAGCCTGTATGCTGGGGGAGGAGGGGCATTCGGCCCAACAGAATATTCCATGTGGGTGAAACTAGGAGCAGCAAGTGAGCGAGCAGCGCGGGTCCTGGGCTCCCCGTGGAGGGGTGACAGAGTTTGCCGGGGGCCAGCAGGGAGGTGATGGCTCTGCGGTCGCCCAGGAATCACAGCTCTCGGCTCCACAGCTATTTTCTTTCCTAGCTAAAAATCGAGGTTCTTTTACAGAAACCATACACCACCCCTTAGGATCGCTGAGCACACGCTCTTACTTTCTCACTCTCTCTCTCTTTCTCTCTCTTGTCCTTTCCTTTCAAAAGCACGGACCCCCAGGGCAACTCTCACACGACAGCGCACCAATGCGCAGCGGCGCAAATTTGCGCGGGTATGTAAACAAATGCGGAGACAAACGCGAGGCTTGTCTCTCTGTTGGCTGAGTGGCCTCTGGGTTTAACTGCCTCTGAGCAGAGCAGCCACATGTAGAAACAGCATCTGTCCCTCTGTCACTATAAGCTTTCGAAGTCCTGGCTGACTTTTTCCCTGACGTTCAGGTCATGGAAACTAAATGGACCCGTTTGATCGTTCGACATGCTTTCTTGTTTACGGTGGCATCGTGGCTACATACAGCAACTTCGGTTTATTTCTTTTATTGTTTATATGTGTTGTAGAAAACAGCGGCTTGGTGGCTTGACAAGCAGGTAGCACTGCTGCCTCACCTCTGGGATTATGGGTTCAGATCTGACCCTTGGGTGTGGACTTTGTATGCTTTTCTTGTGTGAGTGTTGGTCTCCAAGCGGTTCAACTTCAAAAGGTAATGCGGTTAAAGTGGAAGATTGTGTAAGCTCTGAGCAGTACGAAGCACGGAAAGCATGATGCTGCTTTAATAAAGCCGTGCAACACCATGCAAGAGAGAGTGGGTGAAAGGCTGTAGGTGGACAGAGACAGGAGTGGGAGATGCTAGCCAATCACTGTCACCGCAACACCTGATTGGACGAGAAGCCTAAAGGACGTACCCATGAGTTTTAGCCCAGTCGTGACCAAACAGTCATCTGTACATCCATGCATTGTGAAATGCTGATGGGCCACAGGAAGTAAGAAAGAGTAATAATCTGTGCCTTTTGGTCATGGGGGGGGAGGTCAAAGGTCAATCTCACGGGCAGCTGTTCTATTCCATGCTTGTCACGTTAGGTGAAAAGATTAGATTTTTTTACACATGAAAAAGAGTTTCGGTTTCTTTTATAAAAAACAGTATAAATCTTTAAATAATGACAAATTCCAAGCTATGATGTTTTTTTTCTCTGTATTTTCATAGTTTTTATTTCACTGTTTACAATGGAATTTTCTTCGGCGCCATAGACTCACTGAAGATGAAAATCCAGTCTGAGCCCTTTAAAAGGTCTATCAAAAGATGTGGCAAACTATCATGCAAATGAAGGGAGATGGGGAGGGTAATGAAGGCTTTATTGGTGAAATGCCTCAGGAGGCTTCCTTGGCGTTTTGAGGCCTGGATTCTGTCGATCGGACCGGACTGCTTGACGCTAGCTAACATATTTCAACATCGTTCTCAAAGGATATTTGGGTGGGGGGGTTTGAGGCTGCAAGCTTCTGCTGACATCGCCTACACAAATCTTGATTTGTTTTGTTTTATGTTTAGTATTGATGCTTAATCAGCCTCTTGATTTTTATGCATTCAAAAGAGTTTTTTTATTGCACAGTAAAAAAAAAAAAAAAAAACTTGCATGGAGCCAATGAAACTGATTGATTTAACTATGTTTGTTTGGTTAAACAGAGGCAGAGCGGAGTGGGCGAGTTGTTCTGTGCAGCCTGGTGTGTCAGATTTTCTCTGTCGGATTGGCTGCGCTGTGCTTGCAGAAATAGCCTCCGGTGTTTATGGTAAGTGAGCACAAGGCAGCGTAGATAAATAAAAACAGTTAAAGGACAGGAACCTCCAGGAGAATTCAGATGTGGCGGGGACCCAGTCTGCACGTGTGTGTGCGTGTGCATGTCTGTGTGTGGTGGGATGGGACTGCGGCTTCTCTTCTCAAAAGGTAACAGAAAGCCTGGTGACAGATTTTTCCATTGCAAGCCCAGCGAATGATGTCACCTGTTCCTCATTTCCCTGAAGTCATTAAAGCGGTACAGTTACCAGGAAACTGTTCCCATGACCCCCAAGTCAGAAGTGATGGTTCTTTTAAAGTTTTGCGTGCAATTTATTAATTTTTTTTGTCTGTTGACCCCCCTCCCAGCAGTGTTGCTCCATCCTTTGTGAGGAAGCAGTTTTCTGTGATTCTTTGTCTTTTGAGATGCTTCTTGGTGCGTGTGGAGTGGAAAACTGTCCCTCTGGTCCACAGCTTTGTTCATTTGTAACACGTATTACTTATAAGGTGCAATGATGTACACAGTGGCTGCTTACCATGTTAAATTACGTATCTGCTTCTGGTCCTGGAGCCCCATCACATTGTTAATGATCAGCCTGGCTCCTGGTTCTTCATCTGCTGGGTTCTCAACTTGTTTATTTCAGTTTCATTCTTCCACAAATGACATGGAAATTTTGCATCATAGTCAGAGTGGGAACTTACAAAGTTACTTAAATTTGTAATTCCAGGTATGTCTTTGGGAATATTTGGTACTTCACCTTTGTGTAAGACATGCAAGCTTACTCATTAAATAAACACAAGGCATTGCAGTAGTGGTGTACAGTTTAACAGATGAATTGTAAAAACTATCAGTAACGTTTCGTGCGGTCTGGGATGTTAATCTTGGTGCTTCCTGAACCACTTTTGATAGAGGTACAGCAGCATTGCCTTTTCTGAGACTGTATTATTATCAGTGATGCAGATGGCCTGCAATTATGTGGCACATACAGTGGTTATGAACAGCCACATGCTTAAACGTACAGGTACAATCTGTGTTCTTCCACACATAAACGGTAAGACAAAATGCAGAACGTGTCCCAATGTTTCTCTTGACAATGAGACAATGTCAAGAGAAATCACTTTAAAAGATTCGTTTTTACACGCAAACTGTGAACGTGACATATTGATGGGGAATCAGTGCGTCATAAATTTGTATTGAATTTTGAGTCATTCTGAACTGCTTTTAAGTGATGTTTCTTACTGGAAGAAGGCAACATTGACTTTCAGTTCCCTGCTGTAAGTGGCCGTTCCGCCAGCTCAAGCGCAGAGGCTGTGATGGAAATTGATTTCTGCTCTGTGCCGTTCACGTGTCTGGGCCCCCCGCCCTACTGGGACAGGAGTCTGCCTGCAGACCAGAGAGCGGGAGTGCATTTCTACTCTCGCGGTCATGGACGGTGGTCGCCAAGTGAGGAATGCGGTGGGGGGCATGACTGTTGGAAAGTTGAGCAAGAGGCCTGCGGTAACTTAAACAGCTCTGGGAAAGGGCGATCAAGCAAAACGTGTAACGGTTAGGGAATGTGGGAACGCAGGCCAGTGGTGTTAACGTAGCAGCGTGCGTTTTCTAGGCTGCTGTGTTTCGGAGTGCGGTCTGACCCGAAGTCCAGCTAACAGTGCTCTATTTAAGTTCATGTTATGTTACAACCATCACTGCAGAGTCCTGGAAAAAAAAACAAGTCAGCTCACGTGTCCACGTGCATTTCATTCTTGTTTAAAAATGGATCAGATGTTTGTTTTTAAATGGAAATGAAAGCAGGCAAAATCCAGCAGGTGAGTTAAGCGGTACCTGTGAGTGTCAGGTGTGGAGTGGTTTAGCATGCAGAATGGGCTACAATGGGGAAGATTAACAAGCTTTAAGTAAAGATTAATGGGCTTTGTTTGTCGCTTGCCTGCCAAATGTGAGAAAAGCACAAAATTTGGTTTTATGCCATTTTGAGTATTAACTCTTCTAGTCGCCTGTTTCATCTCTATTTTTGGTACCCTCAGTCTGCATTGCTGCCATGCGTTTTCCACTTGGCACTGGGGTGCCCAGTGGGGGTGCAAGTGAAGCCTGGCTGCCAGACAACATCCCCTGCCCCCTACCTGCCACCACCATTCCCCTGACGAGAACGCAGCCAATCAAATCACTCCATAAGGAGTCAGCTGACAGCGGGTGAGGCATCGCAGGACTGGTCGCATTTGTACTGTACAAATAAACAACGTTGCTTCAATTCAGATTGAAATAAGAGTAAAGATTATGTTAGGAATTATTCCCTCCTTTCAGAGCTCCAATTACTGAGGCTTTGAGGAATTTTGAAACATTTTTTTTACTTTTAGAGTACAAAAGTGAGTTTTTGGGGATCCATATGCTGTAAATGCAATGCTCTGGATCGCTGTGATCAACAAAGAAGAATGTCAAAAGATAATTACCTTCAGCCCCTTTCTCTGTGGTTGATCTTTAGCTTATAGATTTAGCCATCTGTGCATCCTTATGTACACTGAAAACAGATTCAATTAGGAATGTTCGTTTTAGAAACGACTGACCTATTAAGGTAATTTGAGTGTTCCCTAATCTCTTCACAGGGGTTTTGTTTTTTCTAACATCAATCTGTCCATGACATTAAAGGAGCACTGGGTCACCTTAGTCCTCCTTCTCCAGGACTCCGTTTTGAATTCTGCGTTGGCACCTGCTCGCACGCAGACCGCTCTGTGCTTGCAGATTGCTACACGCGTGTGTAATAAATCATGCTGACACCTATGTAAAAAAAACGGTTCGCAGACACACCCTGGGTCGGGTCGGTGCAGCCTGATTGACGGGCCGGAGCACCCTGTGGGACGAAGAGAGGTTCCGAGGCAAACCTTGTTAAAACGGCCTGGAATTGCTGATGAGGTATGGATTTAACAAGTGGGCTGTGATATGTGATCGGTCAATGCTGAGACGTAATGGGCAGGAGCTTCTTCTGGAGGGTGATTAGGGAAATTGAGAAAGCAGATTGATTGGATGAACAGATTAACAGAGAAGAGAGAGCTGCATGAGCCGCTGACGGAAGCCGTCGACCGCTCTTACACTAACCGTCTGACGGGCGACAGCAAGACAGCCACCTAGCACGTGCACACATGCACGCACGCAGATGAAGACGTGGGCAGCAGCGACCATCCGAATTGAGTTTTCCGTCCTATTTTACAGGCTGAGCGGGCCAGGCGTCGCAATCCATATGTGCGCTGTGGAGTCAAAGGGTTATGACCATTTTTTAAAGCCTTGCGTGTCTACTGACAGGGTCAGCTGAGTTGGTATGACTGCCTCTAATCCTTTTGGCTGATTAAACAGCAGGTCACTCAAAATGCCACCCAGCACCCTGTCATTTATAATGCCACCAGACTGTGACATGTGTACGGGTCAAAAGGCTCTTAATTTAAATTTAGTTTCAATCTGATTATTTGTTTTTATTTTTTTTTATGTACACGTGTCCATGCTGAAATCATGTAATGGCTTTAACCACATTCACGTCCCTCTGGTGTTTGCCCAGACCCCCTGAGCCAATTTATATACTTTTCGTAATAAATGCATCCCTTTAATCAGCTGCGTGTGTGTGTATAGATGGGGGTGGTCACTGTCCGACAGGGTTGTATTGTGTTGTGTACTGGTGACGCCAGGGGCATGTAGGAACATGTTTACTGTGTTTTTTAATGACTCATAGGTTTTCCTAGGACAGGAAATTTTGAGAAAGGTCACTAATAACAGTATCCAAAGAGGAGAGCACATTTATACATGTACTGACGGCTTGTGAAAATGCATCCCTGTACTAACACAATGCTAACTGAGGGTTTACAGCAGGGCTGTTTTAAAGCGGCAGACAGGCTAGGTTTCCACAGGAAAGCAGGTCTGGCGCTCCAACAAGACCAGTGTGCCTGCATTGGGACTGTGCCGGCCTCAGTACTGCTGTGGTATAATGACAGCATCACTTGACTCTTGGACAGTCTATTAGACAGCTAATCAAGGGTGAATCAATGTCATTAACATTTCCCTCCAAGGGTCTGATGTGTGTGCGGGCAGACAGGGAACTGGCGAATGGGGATGCAGTACGTGTGGCGGGGTGTGGTGGGGAGAGCAGTCTCATGCTAACTGTCATTTACAGCGACATGGTCTACATGGCCCAAGGTAAGGGATTAATAGAGACTCAGCAGTTTTATTTGCCACATGAACTGCTCACTTGTACAGCTTTTATAAGCGTAATAGATGCAAATGACGGGTATACAATTGACAATCCAGTGAGACGTTTGATGTTATAATAAGGGCAGTACAGCACACACAGCGCAGTGACACATGTGGCAGTGTGTCTGGGTGGGAGCCCTCCACGTGTTCTCGCGGTCCAGAGACATTTGATTTGGGTGAAAAGGCAATGGTAAAGATGTCCACAGATGTCAGTGTCTGAGTGTCTCTGTGAATAGTTTCCATCCTGTCCAGTCTGTGCCCTGCCTCCCCACCCACAAAAAAACACATTAGATAGTAATTCCAAATTTCAAACCCAAAAGACTCGTAATGTGAACCAGTTTGTGTTCTATTACACTGGTCATCTACGTGCAAACGACAAGGCCCGTTTCTGCGAGGAGAGCAGAAGCTGTTTGAGAATGCAGAGGTCAAATGTCAGCCACGGTCAGCCAGGTTGTAAATGCTTGGGGCACTTAAAAGACAGCTGAGTGAGTGCTATTAACAGGCTTTTGCGGGAGAAAGCTTTTGGTAATAATCTGACCCGTGTCTTCTTTGCTTCATGAAGCCCGGCCTCTGGACCCGGCCTGACGGCTGCCCGTCACACGCCATTCCTTAAAGTAATCGTTTCATTTCCTCGCTGTCTGAGCTGGGCAGCGTAATCCTAGATCCTCCACTGTCCCCTTACTGCAGAGTTAGTGGCACCTGCTGTCCCCGATAAACCTATCTCAATGAATGGCCCTGAAAATGGCCTTGCTGTACGGAAGTCAAGTCCCATTAACATGTGCCTGTTTGATGGTGGGTAACATATACACTCTGCCTGTGAATGCAGGTAGGACCCACAATCTGCCTAATTGTGTTATTCCACGTGACCTCCTTAAAAGTGCAGGCATGTGATGAGACACCCGTCTAGCTAACTGAGCCTGACAGGCTATTTCCAAGACGGCTCTCTGCCCATCAGCTGAACCTCCCCCGCCCCCACAGAGGCCACTCTACAAGTCTGGGGCTGCCTTTTCACCTCCTCCCCCCCACCCCAAGTGAATAGAGGTCAAGGCTTATAAAAATAGAGGTGCTATAGCAGTGGAGGTGTGTGTGTGGGGGGGTTGCTGTCTGTGAGGAATGGGAATGAGACGGTGGTTAGCCTGGTTGTCATCCATCTGTCAATCAGCACATTGGCTGACAGTGACCTTTGACCTTCGACCCTGAAACAGTCACCCTAAAACCTTTCAGAGAAGGAGACCGTCTCTGTGTTTATGCATTACAATTTGCTGTGGGAGTACTTTCTGTGACGTGTATATACACGTATGTAAGGGCCCAGTTGAATACGGAAAGAGCCTGCACTCATCGATTTTCCAGATTTTCCAGTGTTCTTGGTAAAGATTTAAAACCACAGCAGGAGAAGGGTTGATGTTTTTTTTTTTGTCTAGCTCATTGATATTAAAGTAATTTATTTAGTACATATTAATATTAATATGGCCATTTGCTAACATTAAGGAATTTATTTTGTCATGCTTGGTAGTTAACTGTTACCAAAACACACGTATTGCCATTCCGGCATTTCCCCAGTGGTCCTAAACAGCTTGTGTCTGTCAAGAATTATTGTGTCCTGTTCTTTGAGGACCTCACTCTTTGTTTGTGTTTTAGAGATGCACAGTTTGGCCGAGTGCGGTCAGCAACTGAAAAAGATCCTGGAGTCCCCCAGCATACCACAGACCAATTACCAGCTCCTGATGCACATGAGCAGACACCTGTGCCGAGCTGCCCAGAGTGGGGCTCAGTGCCAGGCGAGCCCTGGGATGTTGGCTGAGGCCTATGGCGAAGCTCTCTTCAAACATTCCCTTTCAAGGTAGGCGAAATTTAACATGTAAATGCAGTGGCAGACTCTAGCATGGAACAAATTAGTTGCCATGGCGAGGCCTGATGATTAAATTACTTCAGATGGAATAATTTAAAAAATGAACAGCACTCTATATTCATCTGAAGCACCACTCAAAATGGTAATTGTTAATTAGCTGTTCATTCATATAAAAATACTGTACTTTTATCTACCAGCCTTAGTTTTTATTAAACAATAACAAGTTCATAACTATTTAAAATAAAACCTACAGCTGACAGACTCAAACATTTCCATGTGTGTTTCTTGAGATGAGAGATTTAAATTTAGCCAGTTTACAACTGTCCATCAACTTTCCATCCACTGCATATGAGTTATAGTTTATAGTTTTAGTTCTCAAAGTGATAGTTCCTTCTCAAAGTGATTTATAAATGCATGTTCTGAACTGTGATATATATAACTGGTATAAAAAAACACAGCCATGTACTAACGTATTTTCCAAGTTGACTCAAGTGTAAACGTGTCAGTAGACATGCTTATCCATCTTGCCTGCAGAACGGGGTTGCCGGGGGGACGTAGAGTGAAGTGCTGGTTTGTGCAATAAGGACCTTTAATACCTCACCCTGAAATACAAGAGGGAAGAAGACACCTTTTAAAACCTCCATTAGAATAGCGCACCGGTGTCTGCCACTCTGTGGATCGAAAACTCAGCTCTGACACCGTTTCAGTACTTTGATTTAGTTAAGTTTAATATGCTGCGTTTCTCAGCAGAGGACACAGTTGAAGGGAGCTCTTGGACAGCCGGTTTTCCCCCCTCTCATCCAGCTCTGTCTTGTCTTGGCAGCACCGCTGTGGACCCAGACCACCACGTGAAGGTCCTGGAGTCCCTAATCGTGGCCAGCAGCCTGGAGGAAATGAAGGCAGCCCCGGGTAAGGCTTCTTCCCCGTGATTGTCTGATCGTTTGTCCCCCCCCCCCCCCACCTGCACCTCAGGAGAAACTGACTTCAGCCCAGGGCTTTCATTTCACAACCTCTTTTCAAGGACAGCGTCTGGCCCTGTTAGTTGCTACAACCAGATGTGAAATAGCTGATTGCAGAGGATGCAGCTCCGAGCGTTTGTTCTTAGAGGGACACTTAGAGCTTTACCGGACTAACGGCACATTCTGGGTCATACCGATTTACACGCGGTACACGCAGAACAGCCTGATGTTTGGAGTTTTTTTTTTTTTTGTACCTGTGGTTATTAGTCACGTTAGCAAGACGCAGAATAAATGTCGTATCTTTGTGAAGGCTTGGTAACGCTGATAGGCCCAAATTATTTGTTGCTTAGTTTAGAGCGGCGGCTCACAGATGAAGGTTGTCGTCCCTCGCTTTTCGTCTCAAGCCTTGAGGGCCAGAAAGGGCCTGCAGGATTTTTTTTTTTTTTTTGCGTATCTACACACTGACGGGAAAAAGGCCCGCTAAAACGCAGCTAGCTGTCACGGGGACAGGAAGACGGGGTTACTGACAGGATAACAGCGGGAAGCTTAGAGCATTGTGGGTATAAAATGTGCTGTGGGGCGTTGGCAAACGTGCGCTCACACATTAGGGGTTTTTGAAAGCTCCACGATGGTATGCTGGTCCTTATTTCTGTGGTTCAAACTATAAGTTTTAATGCACTGTTGTTTGCATGCGGGTTGTTTATTTATTTATTTATTTATTTATTTTGGTAAAATAATCTTTGTCATTGCGCTTACATGTGAAATCAGAAACAGCCTGGCTTTTGCAAAAGTAAAAATTGTTTCTTGGGTTGAAAAATAAACACAGCTGTCTTTTAAATTATTCAAGCACATTGGACAAATACAACAGCCAATGCAGACACAGAGGTTTGGTCTAAATGGTATTAGTGGCAAGCAGTGTTGAGCGATATGGGGAAAAAATATATATATATTATGTTGTATATATTGCTCACAATATTTATCATGATATAGAATTTTTTATATTGTTTGTTCTTAAAGATCATCTACTACGGAGTGAATAATTGAACATGTTCACTATATCTGAAATTAATTCCAGCTATATTCAAACAAGATTCCTTAACACAACAAAATGAACAACAAAAATAGTTTTCAATGAAAATAATTTCAGTAGATTAAGTTACCTTAGTAAAAGTGCAAATGTATGTCTGATATTGCAAATAAAAGAGTAAAAATGCTGCATTACTGGCAGCAGTAAATGTACTGCTGGCTTTGTTTGTGTGTGGTTTGATGTGAGATATCCAGTCCACTTCCAAACTTTAAAATGTGCTCCCTCTCTGGTATGAAGTTTTTTTCTTACAGGCAATTGTGTTGTGAATGTTTACAGCTTACCTTCATGGGGGGGGGGCGCACCATTCACCATGACTGTCTGTTGTGCTGATCTACGTGCTGTGTGATAGGCCAAAGAATTGTGTATTTAAAGGAGATAAACATATTTTATTGAACGTTATACCTATAGCCCGATTATCATCACTGGGAAAAAAAATCACGGTAATTATTATTTTCCAGCACTAGTGGTAAATGTTTGTCTCCATGTTATGACTTTTGTAAAGCTGAAATTATAGATGTACGTGCAAAAGAAGATGAAAAGGAAACCCATATGACAAAAAGAGAAATATTGGGGTTGGGTAGTTTGTTGGTGGGCATTTTATAATGACTGAGAGTGATAGAAAGGGGGGCATTATGAGGGGTTACAGTTGAACATGACAGACCGATTATTATAGGCTTATGGAAAAGCAGGTGTAACCTGCACAGTTTCACTAATGTAACAGAGGAAGCCTTTTGGGTTACAATAACAGACAACACATTAGAGGAAGCCTTTTTGGTTACAATAATGGACAGCATGTCAGTGGAAGCCTTTTCGGTTACAGTACTGGACAATATGTCATAGGAAGCCTTTTCGGCCACTGTAACGGACAGCACATCAGAGGAAGCCTTTTCGGTTACTGTAACAGACAGCATTACACACTAGTAGCCATCATGCATTAGATCATACCTGGCAGCACTTTGTGAAATCGGTTGCTAATGACGTCTTGCACCACCACTCTTCATTAAAATGTGATCTGCAAGGATGGGTCCTACTTCCATGGCAACGCTGTGCATTTACTGTACCAAAATAACAACAGTTACGTAATTTATAATGTCACAAATTCCCCCTGACACCCCATACCCCACATGAATAAGCACTCTCCTGCATACATTAGAACAAAAACCCTGATCAGAAATAGTGCAGCATAATAATTTATTATGTTCTAGAGGGGCACTTGAGATTCTGTCAGCGTGAGGTTCTTAACCTGGATTAAACAACACAAAGTGAGAACTGAATTAAAAAACCTCATAAAGATGTAAAAGAATTAAAATGAGGTGACAAGGGTAAGTAATATTACAGGATTTCTTAATTGCAGGTGTATCATTTCACACAGTATCTTGCCGAGTGCCCAGGTGAAGGTGTCATGACTTTGTGGGAGGAAGGACCAGTGTGAGGTCTTTTGGGTAATTTCCCTCTATCCCATTAATACCGCATGCCTTCCTAGCCTCAGATTTGGCCTCAACACCCTTTACTCGGGGGATGCTTTAGAACTCTATAATCAGCAGCATTTGTGAACACTCTCACATGACAAATGGTATTTACAGTCTGGTTGTTAATTTTTGCACGCCTTTGTCAACTTATCATTTGTCATGTTTATGAATGGGATTGAGTCACAGCAGACTTTGCTTAAGTAATACAAACTGCGAAATGTGTTAGGAAAACTTTACTGAAAGCTGTACACCTCTGATTAATGGCAGAACTGGTCTGTTACACTTTTATTTGTTGGTAATTGTGCCAGGCGCAAACACTCAAACTGTGTATTTTACTGGGTGGGATTTCACTGCTAGAGATAATGTGCAAAATCTGTACACATACTGGCACGCACTGACACGCACAGATGCATGCACATGTCTTTGGTGATCAATGCCCTTCTGGAAAAGCTGGCAGAGGCAGACTAGTCCAGGCCACTTATCATTCCTGTTTCAACCAAGTTAAGATGCCCAGCCAACTCCAGTACAGATCACACACAGGCTGTATGGGCTGCTATTGTCCGTGACGTTGTGTAAGCCGATTTCAGATGTTATGATTCTGCACTTTTAATGCAATGGAAAGGAATGAAACAATATTTACTCTAAAGAGGCTAACGTCTTGGCATGCAACGCACAAGTTTGTTTTGTAGTTTCAAACAAGGCCCTTATGAAAACCACATGCAGTGTAACTCAGTAAGTAAATTGCCAGTGTCTTAATCAGCTGGGAATTGTAACCACGCCTGTCTTTTTCCAATGACATAATGCCAGAGACATCCAATGAAACCAACAGTATGCTACATATTGATCCACTGAAGCTTAAATGTGTAAGAACAAATCAGATTACTTTATTCAATTTTAACCCCATTCCTAGTTCTGGATTTTTTTTAAGCAGAAAGGAAATATATTTTCTGTAATGAGTTGGTAGTTAACGGTATTATCTTGTCCGCTGGCCAAATAAAACTCTACAATTATTTAATCACTGATATTGTCTGGCAAGCATGAGGTCCCAGGAGGTTCTGACCAGGAGAGGGAAGCTGCTCAAGAGCTGAGGTCACTGCATTTATTTATGTCTTTATTCTTTATAAGTGGGGATTGCCTTAAGGAAATTGCAATCTCTAATGCATTTAAGGTTTTCCTTCTTAACAGCTTGAGAGGGGTCGCCAGATCTCGTGCCAGATCTTTTACAGTCCCGGGTATACTTGACTGGGAGTCATGATGCAGTGCGGGGGGAGGGGGAGTTGGTGGTTAAGAAGATCAGCTCGTAAACTTAAAGGTTATCAGTCCATATGTCCTGAGCAAGGCCTCCAACGTGAACCTTACCTATAAAATACACAGTTGTAAAAATAAAAGAAAAAAACAGTCAAGTCTGTGGGTTACTTTGGATGAAAGGCTCGGAGTGGCTGTTCCAGACTATTTTCAGAACACACAAAGCCAACCAGTGAACATCCAATAAAGCTGGGGTCAAAGGGCATTCGATACCCTCAGCTGAGCATTATCTGGCTAAGTATGAAGATGTACTCTTGGTACTGAATGTTCTCCAACGGCGGAGGGGGGGAGTGCGCACAATGTTTCCCAGAATCCACATTCTGCAAGGGTAATCTCTTCACGGTCCCCTCACAGCTGTGGCATTGTATGCCAGTGTTTTAATCAAACACCGATCAGTTTTGGGTGGACGATAACTGGTGTAGGCAGCTCTCGTTACGCCACTGTTTCTGAAAGCTATTGTACAAAATCGGCTTTATATAATCTCCTGAGCCCATTTAATAGAGAATGGGTCAAGGGCCTGAAGAAGAGAAGCAGTGACTATGGATGGTACAGAGCTCTCTGTAGGAGACATTACTGTACCGTGTGCATGAACACCAGCGTTTCACACAGATGCATTGACAGTGGTTGTGTTTTGACAGTAAACATATTTTGTTATTTTATTGATATAATTTGTTCTTGTTTTCAGTTGGTCAATTAGTAAAGATGGTTTTGAACTCCAAGAGCCCAGACAGTTTGTGTTGAACTCAGGTCATACAGCTCTTGGAGTTTTATGAAAGTAGGAGCAGCATTTTTGTGCACAACACAGTAGACAAATGAAACCTGAGTTTGGTGCCATTTTCACTTTTAAAGGATTGCAACAGTCCAGCTGTCATTAGTATGGATGGATGGGTGGAAACCTCCTATCACTGTAGAGGAAGGTGTAACACGTACAATATTGCAACAGAGGCTGTTTTAATCCACCTCATCTAGAGCATGCAGTAAGTTAAACACCTAAAATACGTCATGAAGAACTCCTGTTTTTAATGCATTTTCACATCATTTTATACACAGCAGCAGGGATTGTGCTCAGGTGGCCTAGCTACGTTGTGTGGTCAGATGGAAGGGAGGTGGAGCCATACTGTGACCTTTGACACCTACGTCTTTCTAAAAAACCGCGTTAGAGCAAGTGAGTAGAATTTCTTCACTGCATTAAACTAAAAGGAAAATGACGGTGGCGTTGACCTAATGGAGAGAAGATAAATAAGGTTGCAGCTAGGATTTACTTGGAAGGGCAAAGGTCACTTTTTATACCAGGCCAGAAGGCCATGATTTAGTCCTCCGTCTTTGTACTAGATTTAGTTTTACGTCACTTATTATCTCTAATTAGGTGTCCCGTCTCTAAGACAAATGGTGATAAATATGCTTAACCGTCAATTATGTAAGATGGAGAGCACATGAGTGAATGGATGGCTCAATGTCTGTGTGAACAGAATGTTTTTTTTTAATCTCTGCGTTTATTGGAATGGAAGCTTATGATCAACAGGATAGATGTAGAAATGTTATTTACCACAGTGACATATCAAGTGAAGTCAGGATATGGCACATGTGTGTAGCTGATATGTAGGACCAATGGCAAATGCTCCTTCAGTCAGTGATTTTGATTGTCGTTTCAATAGCTGAATGTCTTATAGGTAATGTCTGTGGTATGTGATTTCGTACTTATACAGAATAGAACCTGTAAGTGCCATTGTGGGCAAGGTGAAGAGCCTTGATCATTCTGCCTCTGTAAGAGTAGTAAGTCCTGCCTTATAAAGGTGGCTGATAATGAAATAAAGTAGGGGGGGGGGAAAGCAAAAGAAGCAAGCGCAATTGGGGTGATGCTGACAATTATCCGGAGATTAGGCTAGAAGTAAAGGGCGTACACAGCAGTGGGTAGTCGTTGGCCGTCTTGTTCAAAGCCAGGTCTCAGATGCTTGACGGGATTATCACGATGCATCCTTCAGGGCATGTCAGTCAGATGTGTTTCTCGTGGTACCTCTCTTCGACTTGGTTGCCCAGACGATAAAGGCTGTGTGTGTGGGGGGGCACTGTAGGGTGCTCGATGCTGTTGTGTTCAGTGATGTGCATGAAAATTCAGACCTTATATTCAGTGTTTATCGTTGGCAGCTGAATAAAGCCGATGTCTTGCCCTGTATTTGAAGGCTGTTCAGAATTACATGTTAGGAAGGAATTACAGTGCCATGGTCTGGAGTTGCAGGCTAAAAGGACAAAGTGAGAGGGAATTAAGAGGAAGTGAATCTAGTTTTTTGTGCAGATTCTATGTAATAGAAGCCTGTTAGGAGTCACTTTCAAGTGGCATCCAAACATGGGGCCATTTGCAAATTCCTTAATGTAATTTGTCTAATAATGTAATTAGGAAAGCACAGAATGGTTCTGGGGTAGCTTAATCTGTCTTTAATTCTATCGTCTCTGTCATTGCCTGTGTACACCTCATAGGCAAATAAGGTCTTATTACTGGAGCCAGCTTTACCATAATTATTGCTGTTGTTGCTGTTATTGTTGTCACCGATGAATAAAGTTAAAAGAGCGAGAGGGGAAAGCGTGCGCGTGCACATGGTGAAGTTTTCCGTGATGAGCACAGCTTCACTCCCTATAGGGGCTCTGCTTTGATTCATTATTCATCAAGCTTCATGTATGTTTATATCAGGAAAACAATGCACTGCCAGTTGAAGAAGATTTCCCTCCGTGCTCATCCTTTGTTGAGGCCCATAGTGTTGTTTAAATTGGTGTCAGCGCTGACCTTGAAATGGGACCTGTGGTTCCCAGCCCGTTTAATTAAATTAAGGCGGTAATTCTGAAGTTCTCTAATGTCTGTAATCCCTTTGAATTTCCACTGTCTCTTCGGGTTATGAGATGAAAGCGTTGGGCTTTTGTCATGTGATGCTAAGTGGGGTCCACAGACCAACCCTGAACTGGTACTGATCCAAAACAGGCTCACGTACTGTCATGCATCTCTGCAGTAGTAGAGTTAGTAGAGTCCAAAACTATGGAATTAACCTTTCCTCCCCATCTGTTTGCTGGTTCTCCACATAGTTTTGCTTTTATTCTGTTAGAGAATGTACTGGAAAATGATAACAGTATGAATGTTAGCAAACGGTTGGTTACTGTATGGTAAAGGGTAATTTCTATATATGGTTTTTGGCACACTGCCTTGTTGGCCTACTAAAATGTATCAGGAATTGAGAAGAACACTTTATGGTTGCATGTTTGGCTACCTGCAATTTGTTACTCAGTCTAACTAATAATAGTTATTGTCCTGTAGATGGCTGTTTTTTGTGAATTTTACAAAAATGGAACTATGGTTAAATTCCAAAACATTCTAATTAGCACAGCTTTTTTTGAGTAATTGACCTTTTCAACTGTATGAAGTCATACTCAATCAAAGTGACACTGTTTTGAAACCTTTGAAAACATTGATGGCTTTAGGGTTGAAAGGTTGAGTTACGTTTTTGGAGAATCGTTGACAGCCTGTAAACAGAAGTGCAAGACCGCTGTGCGTCAGAGTCAGGGAAGCCCACAAGCCTTTAGTGTTTGCCATTTTAAAGGTTTCTCGTCGTTACTCTTTTTGTACACATTTGTGTGAGAGGTAACCTTACCTACCCACTGGCAGCTGAGGTTAGAGGTCTGGTTTGGAAGTAGACTATGCAGCGTGGGGGGAGGGGGGGGTTGGCGTCGGATTCCCTGCTGTGTCTGCAGCTGCCTAACAGGGGTTGTCCCGCAGGTCCTTGCCCTCACCTGACCCGATTACCTTAACAGCCGGGGGTCTCCATAATTGGGACTCTCTAGTAAGCAGAGCCCAAAATCGGGCCATTTGTGGGGGAAAGGCCTTATTCCTGCAAATCTCATGGGCTCAGGGCCACATCCCAAATAAGCAAGGCAGAAGAGAAGTATGGATTGGCCAGGGGGTGGGAGGGCCTAGCATTCAAAGTCAGGAGGGTACTGTTGACACCAGAGCAGCAGCCTGAGGCACCCAGCAGGAGCCCTGCAGGCTCAGAGCCTTGGAACCTGAGTATCTGCTTGACCCGTCCCCTCTCAGCGACGATTAAAAAGCACACAGTTTCACCTCTGGTGTTGAAATCTCACACTGCAAATAGGAAACTGTCCTCGCCCACACTGGGTATCCAATGGCCAGCAGAGCGTAGTTCCCCGGGAGAGAGAGAGCCGTCTTCCGGGGCAGAGCAGGGAACCACCGGGCCCGGTTCCAGGAACCGCTGTCGCTCGCTGGGCAGCCGCCCTCTCTGGGCAGGCTTTGGCAGTGCATGCGGCTCACGCTTTTATTGGTAGAAAGTGTCCCTCAGTCGGTTTCTTGTACTTAATGATGCTGTCAGGAAAGAATGTTTTCCCAGCAAGCGCCTCATTCTCCACACTCACGCACTGCTTTTCCTAACCGCTTTATATAACAATAGCAATACCAAACTGATGCAAACAAATCTCTTTTTTGTTGTGATAGTGAAGTAAAAAAAGACTTCTTTACAGGTAGCATTCTACTTTTCGGTTTAGCAAAGTGAAGGTTCCTTTAGAGGGTTGTGTGTGTGAACTTCCCTGCCAGGTAGAAAAGCAGGAGGGAAGTTAAAGACAATCTCGCAGATCCCTAGTAAACCAGGTTTCCCAAACTCCCCATATATGGCACATGTTACCTATTTTTCTAATGTGTGGTTGGCCATCTGTGGTGGGTTTTCAATGCTGCAGAAGTGGTCAGTGTTGTGGGTAGGCTCGGTGCTGCAGGGGGGGGTTGGTGC
>JABJVR010049144.1:0-22653 GCA_025773905.1 Chitala chitala | reverse complement strand
ATAAACATAAACCACAGTGTAAAAATGTAGTGACTAGAATGATTGTGCTAAACTGTTGAGTTGTACAGTCTTACAGCAGTAGGAATGAAGGTTTATATATTTGTGTGTGGAACAAAATGCATTCCTTGGGCTACTGGGGGGAAAAGAAAAGTACAAAAGTATTCTGTTTTCTTTTAAAAATGAGAAACAGGAGTAGAAAATAAAGCTGCGCAGGTGTGAAGGGAGTGAATGTAAAAGGAAGCACAAAGGAGAGGTGCTGTAAGGCAATACCACTGAGCTGAGGTCACTGGGAAACCAAACAGAGGACACGCCCCTTTTTCCATCCACACATGGACACTGGGTAGTGTCCAGGTGGCACGGTGCCCCTCAGAAGGAGCAAGAAGCAAGCAGAAGGGGAGCATGCAATAATTCCCCGGACCACGTCACTGTCCTCCTCCTCAAGGCTGATAAAACACCACAAGCACAACAGCCATTGGGGTAGGGAATTTTGTGTGTGTGTGTGTGTGTGTGTGTGTGTGTGTGTGTGTGTGTGTGTGTGAGAGAGAGAGACGGGGCACTGTAATTAACAGCTCAGCTCCTCACCATATGCAAGCTGAGACAAGCGGAAGCCTTTGCAGAGACTCAATAACATTGCGGGCATCAGCATTGTTAAAGCCTTTCCTCATTTACCTGCCCGAGCCAGCCAGCCAACCTTGCCCCGCCCCCCACCATGTGACATCACTGGCCCAGCTGGGCCTCACTCGGCTACAGCCTGCGTGTGTCTCAGAGACAGGGAGAAAAGAGGTGGAGTTAAGAGAGGACACAGGAAGAGACAGCTTCAGGGATGACTCACTGGCTGCCTTGATGAAGCTCCTCTGGAACTGGTAGGTCATCAGGGGCGCGGGAAGCATTCTGAAAGAAAAGATGATGGGCGAGGAGTCGCATCGGGCGTTAACGTCACCTCGTGTGCGAGCACGCTCCCATCACGACACAGAGCACGTTGGCACTACCGTGTCACGCCTGTGTGCCTACATTATCGCAAAGGTCAGCCGGCAGCTGTCGCCTCCTGTCTCAAATAATGGCCGCGTTCTCTGGCTAACTCATTTGTGTAATCATTGACCCGACTGGCCAACGAGCCACCTCTGGCTACACGCTACACACCAAATGAGCGTTTGAAGTGACATTGGCTCCTCAGCGTCAGGAGCCGCCTGGTTTAACCCTATCACATGCAATAAAGCAACGGTTCTCACTGGCTCCCCTGCAACACACAACTGTGTACCAGGTGGTCCGTAGGCTGACCTACTAAGCTGTTTTTTTTTTTTTTAAAGCAAATACACACCATTCAGCTAACGAAGAATTTTTAACAAATTACCTTGACTGAAAAATTGAATTTTATTCATTAAAATAATACAACTAAATTTGAAGTTTAAGGTCACCATAAACTGAGAATGGCTACAATAAAGTAATATCTGCTAGGTATGTTAAACCAATCTGTGACAGGCAGCCCCTCACAACCAATCAGGGGGCCTGAAGCATTATCTCCCCGCCTCCGACCACTAAATTCACACCATTCTGTGTGTCTGAAGAGACCGGGCCTGTGAAACACAGGGCAAGCATTTCACTGCATGACTAGGCTGAGAGACCAATACATGCCTTCACCACTTAGTGACTGTTTGACACTGAAAGTGCAGGCAGGTCAACTCCCTCCCCCACCCCCCGGGTACCTGAGCAAGTACCTGAGGTAGTGCTTCAGTGCACTAGTGATGGTCTTTATCTCCCACTCTGAAGAGCTGTCCAGTTCCACGTCAGCACTGGTTTTCGGGTCTGCAGAACACAAAGGGCAAAGGTCACGCTCCCGGGTATAAGACAGCGAAGGAAAAACCATAAGCATGTGGAGGGAACACTACAGGCCACCCGGGGCACACGACTTCCTGGGAAACAGTCTGCACACATTAAAGCAGACTGCTCCCGGAAAGTCCCTCTTCCAGTCTCTGAAAACAAACAAACAAACCGAAAGGAGAACGGGACTCCTGCAGAACCTGCACTGTGTTGTGAAAACACCAGACAGCGGAACAAGCGAAAAACACACACGGAGCCGTGGACATGCCGTATAGAGGAAAGAGACATAACAGTAAATCCTCATCTTCATCATCATCATCGTGAACACAATGCCTACACTAAAATACACCGCTCGCACACACCGCATACACAGCCTACACCACTAGGCTGTCCTGTCAATCAGTGGTAGTGTGAGCAGGGTTGGCCATGTCAGGCCAGTGCGCAAACTGAGTCTGGGGGTGAGAGGGGGTCCATCATAGCAGTAGTGGCAGCTCTGAGGAGCTCCATAGTGCAGGAGTGATGCAGCCTACAGCTGACTGCCCCCCCCCCCTCAAAAAAGCCACTTCACCTGGTTAATTAAACTCAGAGATGTTTTGGCACAGGCTGAACAGCAGCTGTGTCAGAGTATTTAAGCTGGGCTGTTAAAAGCGTTTTCTTTGGACGAGGCCAAAACACAATTTCCTTCTCACTGCTAGTTCCAGACTTCTTTTTTTGTTTTAATTCAGACTCGTGTTCCAAAGGCTTCTTGTCCTCCTCCTCCTCCTTTACAGCGGGCCCCACCAAGAGGGACTGACAGGAACCTGGCAACAGCGGCGCATGCTGGCATGAGCCCCTACGTGCCAACAAGGGTAAAGCACCCCTGGAACTGATCTGAAATCAGCAGGGAGGGGCAGGCGCAGGAGCACTGGTTATTTTTAATCTCTCGTGGGGAGGGGCAAGGGACAAGCCTGGGACACACATGCCAGGCAACGGGGGAAAGGGCAGCAGTCAATTCCTGAGCCGCAGCCAACACACAATAACGAGCGCAGTACCAGAACACAGATGCTGGGCGCGCAAACCGGGTTCACATGTGATGAGCTTCCAAAGGCACTACTGAGAGGCTGCACAGGAGGCCAGCAGAGCTGAGCTGAGGAGCCCTAACTGAACACCTGAGAGTGCAGAGCTGAAGTGGAGGCGCACCGTGGGACCACTATACCACATGCACTTCTCAGAAAATACACTGTATACTATTATTAATATTATTATAAATAAAAAAAACTAAATCTATACTGAATCTCACTGTCTCCATCAGGACCCAGATGTAAGATTTCGGTGCTTAACAGATTGTCAGGCAGAGCCAGTGCAATGTTCTTACCCATAGCCAGACTCAGGAGTTTTTGGACTCTAGAGTTGACCCCCACAATCCTATACAATCCCTGCTCATTGATTCCTACAGGAAAGAAAAGGAAAGGAAGAATTATCAGTTTGTCTGGACAGATTCTCCTTGTCAATAAAGCATCATTTTGATCAAATTCAGTTTTGTATTCTGGTCACTTTGGTTAGAACCAATCAAACATGGGGTTTGGTTGTGCTCAACACGAATGTGTTAATATAAAACACAGTGCCAGGCCAGAACCGAGTACTATCTGGTCTAACTTATTCATCAGACCGTACTCAAGTACACACAGAAATGCTCAATGTGGAGTTTTAACAGGTCACTTACAAGAAAATACAACTAATGCATTACAGTGCAGGCTCTGGAGTCAAAAAAGGACCTTTTTTTTTTTTTTTTTTTTTAAGTGTCCATAAACCTGGAGCATATTTTGCATAGGTGCTCAGTGTGAAATATTTGGGACTTCTCAACAGAAAGGTTAAGTGAGGCTCTAAAAGAACCAACAGTAAAAATGAATTTAAATGTGAATATGCAGAGGTCGAATGTCTCCTTACCTCTGGTCTCCACAGCATGGATGAACTTCCTGATCACGCTGAAGCCAACGCTGTCCAGCTGAGCAACTGGAACAGTCCAACCCAAGAGAACCGCCAGTTAACACCACACAACACTATCAGCTAATTTAAGAGACAGTAGGTCAAGTAGTGCTTCATTATAACTCAGTCCAGGATCGGTGAAGTAGTGTGTAACTGGAATTCAATTTAATTCTCATTACAAAATTATTTAAGCGAAATATTCCATTCAGGCTTCTTATGGTTTGTATGCAAATGAAGGCATTTATACAGCAAGTCTCATTAACAATAAAAAAAAAAAATTAAACCACACTAACCATTAACTAGCTACATGATGGCCAAAGAACAGCAGCTTTTATGAAATACCAACAGATTGAAAATGTCCTAAAATTTAAAAATACTTACTCCCTTCACTCTGGCTGTCCCTGTTCAAGTTATAAACCTGTATGAAGAAACAATTCATCTTTAATGAAGAGGCTTCCAAACTGACAATGAAGTGAAAAATTGAATGAGAAATACTATCTGAACTGCTGATCTGGCAGATGGGTGAAGCTCAGGGTTCGTGCAAGAACTATGACTACCTTGTGTGAAAGGAGACGGATGGGCAACACAAAATCACTAAAATGGATGGGATAACCATGGCAACCAACAACCTTATAGCCTGGAAGGCCAGCAGTCTGTGGACCATGTGAACTCTAATTAAGCTATTTATTAGCAGTGGAACAGCAGATGTCCTACAGAAGACCTCACTTACTTAATAAGCTTGTGGAAAGACATTATGAGCAATGTCCTTCACAGAGGGCCGTTTTAATTTCCCTGCTGTATACAGTACTTTTTCCTGTCCTTCACTGAGGGCTGCTTTTATTTCCCTGCTATACAGTAGGTCCCCCCGTAACACAGGTATTATGGTCCAAGCTCTAACACGGTTGGCTGAAACAGCGGATAAGAGCAAATGCCTTTGTCATGTCCCCGATCGTATTTGCTTTATATTTCTGTGTCAGTGCATCTTTCTGAACTTTCGAGGGACTGATTCTGTGTTGGAGAACACCCACTGGTTTTCAAGAACACCAATCACTGGCCTAAAGAACCAATAAGAAGCTAAGATGTCAACAGGAAGTCTCCAGTTAGGGAATTAAAAACAGTATGCAGTGTAAAAGCAACTTCCTACAAGACACGCATTGTTGAGTTGTAATTACTTACTTGTAATATAACATTATCACTGTATATTTTCTTTATGGTTCACTGTATTAGATTGTCACTTTCACTTAAGTGGCTTGTTTTACTATTCGTAATCTTGATAAACTGAATCTTATGCACTTTTCACTATAGGGCAACACTTACTGTTAGCTGGATTCCCAGATACTATCAGTTTTAATATGCATGTCTACTATTACTCATTTGTGTCTTCTTAATAAATTTAATGTAAATGGAAAATGTAAACAGAAAAATTTGTCCTTATTATTATCTACTTCACGCTACACTTTCCCACAAGCACTGCGTTGTCCCCCTCGGCTTCCACCGTTACCAAAACAAAGGAAATGAATCAGTACTGGTGTCCCTTGGCATCATGTTTACATTTGCGTGTTCAGTAAACACTCAATTAGTGTGTATTGTAAAAGTAGTAAACTGCATATTTTAATAATTTTTACTTTTTTAATTTTTTCCCCTTCGGTTCACCGCAGTTTCATGAATCCGCAGATACTGGATCAGCGGATATAGGAGTCCGACTTTATATTTTTTCCCTGTCCTTCAAAGACGTCCACTTTTATTTACCTGCTACATACATTTACCTGACAGACCGTTCGCCATAGGTATGGGGGGTAAGTGTGTGTTGGTGTAAAGATTGTGTGTTGGTACAAGCTGTGTAGAGCACACTAGCCCACAGAGGTGAAACTTAGGAACTGTACTGAAATGATCTTCCCATCAAGCCTCCGTTCCTGCCCCGCTGCCTCGCCGGCCGTAACATTTTACCGGCTCTCTCCCATCCATGGCTTCCATCCACAGCCGTCGGTCCTCCTCTGACAGTGCCTGCATTGTGATCACTCCGGACCTGTCACAAACAAGAGCCAGCACTGCTGTCAGGGCCCCCCAGCCGGGTGCTGGCTGTTGCCAAGGCCCCATTGCATTGCTATGGTTACAGCTCAACAACACCAAGCGGTACAAAACGCAGCCATTGCTGCCACGATAAGGTGCTACTGGGTCCAGAACTGCTAATGGTACCAATTAAAACTGCTGCTAATGACTCGCGCCTCTGCTACAACATGCAAAAATGACCCAAAAAAAAAAATTAAAAAAAAAAAAAAAAGCCCCCACCTCCCTACCCTTCCTTTTCATTTACGACTCAACCACAAACGTCCATAATCGCATCTCAGTCTTAAGCAAATCTGACTGTGGTCACCAGCAGTCATCAGCAACATGCTGTACTTGATAGCTCAGATTCCGCAACTCAAACTGCTGAAAAGCCTTTGATCTCCAGCTCAGAGGGACGCACAAAATGCACAATGTACATCACGTGGTGCCTTTTCTGAGTAACTCAGCGATGGATAACTTTTAACAGCTGAGAAACACACTACTTTATCACTTATTAGGACTAGTTTCCCGTTTACATAAACGGAAAAGGTGCTTTCCTACATCATCCACCTCTGATCTCTATACATCAACACCAGGTAAACGTAAGCGCTGCTGACATTGGTCACACTGTTCTGCTTTGAGGTACAGAAGCAGCAGCAATTTCACCCCAACCTGTCAAAACAGACCTAAAAAAAAACAGGCAATACAAACTGCAATAAGTCACAGATGAGAGCTATGGGCCAAGCCCAGCCTGACGCATGCAGCCGCTGTCATACCATCACTTTGTCAGCACCCTGCCTACTCACCCCACCCTATACTTCTCCTGTTTCATGCCCCCCCCCCCCCCCATCTGCTTCCCCCTCAGGTCTTTCGGCCGACCTTGGCTCACTCAAGTAGAGCCATTACTCCCTGTCGGTCTCTCTCAAACCTCCATAAAGCGAGCAATGCAACTTCTTTGCCTGGAGATAAAAGAAAATTGGACTGGACAAACGGAAGGGGGGGGGCACATTCCATTACATATGACTGGCCAATGGATCAGCAGCGTCAGTTTTAATACTGTACAGGAGCTCCTATCCAAACCTTTTTTTATACCAGGGAAAACACTGAGGGGAAAGTATTGTCTTGGCAACAGGGTGCTAGAGACACCCTCCTCTCCTTTCCCTGTGACATACCATTCACTATAAGGCACAAGCAAAACAGAAAAAAGAAATGGAGGAGGAAGAATACTAAATGGTCCGTGTATTGATGAGGGAGGTTAGGTTCTCCTTCCCAGGTATTCAGTACAGTTAGACAGCAGCCCTCAATGGTGTTTAGTCACTTAACATTAGGCATTACGGAGCTGCATTTAAAAGAATGCATTTTATAGAACACAGCTAGTACAAGAGTTCCTTGTCACTTGTAATTAGTACTGCAATAAAAACAAAAGCTGTTTTGTCTTCACACTAAAGCCTAGTGTCATCCATTCGTATTCCATTTCCTATCTGCTTCTTTATCAGAATCAATCCTGCCACCTTGTGGTCACTCTGTAACAGACAGCTCACCGATCAACAGCTTCCACATCAAAGCAGAACCTCTTCTCAATAGACTCGGTCTTTCTTCGAATGCAAGACTTGAGAGTGAAAGACTCCTCTTCTCCCTGATGAACAGAATTTTGAATATGCATTAAATACTTCTCACTACTACTACAGCAATGGGCTCTCCTGCATTATGTTTGGGAGCACAAGGCAAGGAGGTCAGCATGTCAACAGCTGTGGTGTTGAGACAGGAAGCTCTTCTCCATGGATGCTTCCTGTCCACATAGACGTAGGTGATGACAATGCCTGCCAACACCAATGCAGATAATAGCAGGCACAGTACACTAACACAGTAGCTAGGTGGCGTACTGATTAGAAAGATAGTTTCATTACCTGTAAATTGTCTAATAGTAATCAATCTGCTGTACTAGTTTGAAGACTTTGGTATGGGGTTATTATTGCACTTCATTCTTGCCAATCTCCTTGGGGTATGTCTTCTTGTGAAAGGAAGTATATTTGATTCAGTTAAACTGGATAAAGTGTTAAGCTAAATGGGTAAAGTGAAATATCCATCTGTACAAAGAGCTGAACTGGTAAGGGGACTCTCACCACTTTGCCACCAGACTTCTGGTCAAACAGAACCATCGTGAAGTGCTTGGTCTCACGATGGTAGGTGCAGTAGTACTTGGCCCAGGTGGACACAAAGGAACCTGGGAGAAGAAGCCAGAAAACATGGACTGGCAAGATTAAAAGGGCCAACCTGACTCCTCAACACACCGTTACGTCCATCAGCTTTTAGTCAGGCCTAAAGCGGCCTTCTGGGACAGTGGTCCACTGGGACGTCAAGATGGCAATCAGCTTTATTTGGACTACACTCAAATAAGAGCCCTACAAAAACTCTGAACATAATGGAGTGCACATATTACTGCATTAAATGGCCTTTCATCATATCCATTCCCCAAATGCCACCCCATTGAGATGCCTATTACTTTGCCATGGTTACAAGACAGCCAGGAATGTGCTCAATCATGCCACAATGTTTACCGTAAATGTCTTAGCTAGGATTTAAAGTGCTGCCCGAACACTAAAGAAGTCCTGCATCACATGGTGTGCACACTGAACACAACACTATTATTTGTTATTTAAATGAATCCTAGACGAGCAAAGTTGGAAGAGGAAGGCAGCCCTGCTTACGTTTCTCCAGGACAAAGAGATATCCCTCCATGGTGTGTGGGTTCATGTTCCTGTTCTCGTGTGGGTTCTCCTTCATCTTCTTCATCAGGCACTCCACCTCCGAGCGTGTGCTCTCAAACCGGTTCCTCGTCTGAACAGACAGATGGGCACGCAGGTGTACGTGCGTGCACACACACACACACACACACACACACACACACACACACACACACACACACACACACACACACACACACACACGCGCGCGCGCGCATGCAGACACACATGCACACACAGTCAGCATCCTGCAAAGGGCTGCTTTGAAGCAGTGTAAAGCCGTAGTCGTCATTAACGATATGAAAAAATTCCTCTCACTGACACCACCATCTCAAGACAGTTGGATAGTCGTAGAGGTGCCCTTACGTTTTGGATACTGATGGTGAGATCGGTCTTGAAGTCATTGAAGTCTTTTGCCAGCTCGTACCCATGGTGGTAAAATGTAAACAGGCCTTGCAGAAAGGCAAGCAGCTGAAACAGAAGTGTGGGGGGGGCAGTGTGTGTGCATGTGTATGTCAATAAAAAGAACCAATCGAACAGCTGCATGGCAGTCCTTTGATGTTAGCGCTCGTGCTGGCAGCACTGGGGACTCTTACCGGCTCTACAAACTCAAACATCTTGCGCTCCTGCACCTCCTGCACCTTGAAGACATACTCTAGGGAGACCTCGTAGAAGTGCTGCCGCACCTGGTCCACCTGGCTGTCGGCCTGGAGTTCGGGGGCATGACGGTACAGGTACAGCAGGAGGTGTGGCAACCACCGTGTCAGCAGTGCAGTAGCACTTTGGTAGCACACTGTCTGTACAGTGGGGATCTCAAGAAAGTTGGTAAGTCGTTCAAATGCCTGAGACTTTATGACAAAATAACTTTATGACACCTGAAAACATGTTAAATTGTTCTAAGTCTTGGAACAAATGCTTCTAACTTTAACGCTAATTACCAGTAAATTAGGTCTTACCAATAAGCCAAAAAATAACACTACAGAAAACCAGTTTGTAATACATATCTCTGATTGGATATACCGGCAAGTGTGTTGTGACCAATCGCAAGTAAATGTCGAGCGAGCGATGGACAACTCTGGAAGGTTTTTAGTAGAATAGAATAGAATAGAATAGAATAGTTACTCCCCCTGGCATCCTGGCTTCTAAGTAACTTGGACACAAAGTGCTTTTTTAAAACCTGTTTCAAATAAAAAAGTAATGTGCAAGAAACACCTGAGTAACACTGCAACAATAATGTGCAGTTTGACCGGTGGCGACGTTACGATGTTTGCACAACTTTATGATGCCTGAAAGATCTTCAGGGAAATGCGACGCTTCTTCATTTTGACATTATTCAGGCCCAAATTTACTGAGGTCTCCACTGTACAGGGGTGTGCATAAGGCAGTCCTCTAACATAATACACTGTTACACAGGCCACGTGCCACGCTATACGGGACTGCAGTGCGTATCGTCACATTACATTAAGACGTGCTAGATGATAAGGCACCATGGAGACAGGGATCCAGAGAAGGTCACCGAGGATGTGGAGAGGAGAGCTCAGAGCTCATCACACTGACCTCATGTAGAAGAGCCTCCTTTTTCTTGGCAGACAGACTTAGGTGTTTCTCCAAAACGCCACAGTACTTCTCTGTCTCTTTGTCGTACTTCTTTTTGGCTTCCTGCAACAGTGTAAATGCTGCATTAAGTACTACACAGAGAACGAGAGTGATCTGTAACAGAAAGGCATGTGTGCACCAGTTAGTGGACTTCAAGATATCCAGAGATTGGCTGGAATCGCCCCTATACTCTCAATTAGAAGACTACAGAAATGCAGCGCTAACACTGAGGATAACTCACACCGTGGCTGTCACCAGTTACATGATTCGTTCAAAGCACAGGGAACCAATGCACTACCCAGATAAAAACCATCAGACATCCCAGTCGGATTGTCTCTGAAGAAAATCTCTATCCCTGTTTTGATTTTAATTATACAGCTACACATTTAAAAAAACCACCTTTTTTTAAATAAATTAATAAAAATAAAGTCCGCTAAAATCCGATGAGTTTAACTGAAATGCCGTTCCTCCTGGTTAAGGCCCGGTGATGACTATTTCACACTGTCTGCCAGCAGGTGGCAGCGTTGTACAATAATGTTGAAGTGTTTATTGCAGCAGGTCCCAACAGGACCTCTGCTGTCACTGATTTGAGGTGTTAATGCAAGAAGGAATTACCTTAGCTGCGCTGATCTGCTCTTTTCTAAAACGTTCCAGCGGTGTGATCAGCACATCACTGGCATTTTCAATCTGAGGAATAACCACACAAATAGCAAAAACCAATTTCCCCCTGGGATTAATAAAAGTCTTTGAATTTTGACTGTTGAAATACAATCAATAATCAGCAAAAGTGGGCCCCGACGCACAGGACAGGTGGATGTTAGTGTCGCCACAAATCTCATTCTTTCACACAAATGAAACCGATTCGTTTAAAATGGGTTAAGCTTCAATGCAAGCAGTAACCCCATCCACCGTGGGTTCCAAAGCCAAATTTTCCCATCTGTATCATTTGCATATCCTTTAAAAAAAAAAAAAAAAAAAGTGTGACATTGCATCAGTATCCTTTAGTAGAAAGGCAGCAGTTCACACCCACACTCACCATCCTCGCACGCTCATCCTCCAGGCTTCTGAGGACCGCAGCAAACTCCTGGAGTGACTTTGCTTCAGACACAAACAATAAATAAGTTATAAAGTCACACAGGGTTGAATACTGAATCACCTGAAAATCTGCATGCGCATACAGTCTTTAAGGTAAAGAATGCCTTACATTTTACATTTCAATTTACTTTGACTTTTTGCAAACTAATAAAAGATCAATACAAAATATTTTAAAGGTTTAAAAAAAAAAAAAAAAACAATTTCAGCACTTTCTTGCAATATTTACAAGTCAGCCAATAAAACCTTATATTTGTTGATGTGTATCACTGCCACTCTGTTGAACCATGCTGTGCCAAGACTGGCCCTTCTCAGCTGTATGGCGAAACCGTGCCAGACTCGGGTCATCACCAAGTCACCAAGCACAATTACATCACAGTGATGCGACTGCCAGCTACATATTTGATGTTTCATAATATTAAATATTTTATTCGATTCATGATTAAAAAAAAAAAAAAAAAATGTGCAAGACTGTTGGGCTGTAACAGTATAACTTTAACAGGAGCCCACAGGAATGATGAAAAACAAGAAAAAAAGCTAGGACGCAGTTGGTAATAGTACTGTTCAACTGAACTCGTTTCCAATGTTATAATGCGTTTTTTACTTTAGTAAAACCGATTAAATTTGTATATGCCTCCAAAAATATTAAACACATGCAGCTGTTTGGTCTGAAGAGTTCATACAATGGAAAGAACAGCCGTTTTAGGATGCATCTGCAACTTTAACAGACGTACTATAAAACAGCGCTGATTCCTATTATTACATTCAAGTAACAGTGATCTCCATGCTGACAAACTATCATGTGCAGTCATGTCAGTGTGGTTTTTACAAGTATATAACTTTCACCAGTATTTCACTTGAGTTAAGCAACACTGTTTTCCCAGATGTGCCATCTCGGTGGTGACACAACTTAAGCTGTTCCACTCTCCCTTAGCTCAGTACAGCCCAGCCCACTTTGACTGTGCCAGTGGAGACATGCTCTTATATTGGAGAAGAGTCAGCGGCCCTCGGTGAACACACCGGGCCTGTGTGCATCAAGGGGCCCAGATGCACAGCAGGCGTGTAGAAACACAAGCGTACGTGACTGCGACGGCCACTCCTCACCGATACAGATCTCATCGTCCGTCACTGCGTCTCCGATGCATTGGAACTTGTACTCATTCAGCGATTCGGCGAACTTGCGTTTGGCCGTGGACAGATCTGCAAAGGCAAACATACAGCAGTGAGCACACACAGGTGAGCTTTCAACACGGGGCCTGCATGTGAAAACTGTGAGCTGCAGTTACACACCGTCCAGGCGAGCGCGAGCTCCGCAGCACTGCGGTTACACACAGTCCAGGCGAGCGCGAGCTCCACAGCGCTGCGGTTACACTGTATATGGGCAACGAAGAACCAACTCAGTACTCCATTTACTATAACTGTCATGTTGTTTATAATGGCTTCCTTAGAGGACTCAAGAAACTGTATTTTTCTCTAGCTCTAATAGTACTGATAGTTTAAACTATCATCATCATCATCATCCGGCAGCAATAGACTGACAGTTTTTCTCATCATAAATGGCAAGATTTTCTGGTTATCACTACCCACTTAAAATCAATTTACAGTATTAACTATAATTAGTTAACCTAAATTTCTCTACAGACAGTAAACTTTATTCTGTGAATGATTAGCCTGTATAAGCAGGGGAAAAAAAAAAACAGTTTATATTCAACTACTGTAACTTTATGATTGTATACTTCAGACATGATCCAACCACCTCTAAAAAGTGAAATGAGGAAACAGAATACAGTTGTGTGAAACCAAGACGCCCAAATTCCCTGGGACCCTTATAAATTCAGGGTGCTGATCCAAAGTCAGAGGTAACGGTGCACTGAGCAATATGAGAAGACGGTATTGGTGAAGATCAACTGTTCAGAAGTCATCACCCAAGCCTACGCCCTCACCGCCTGACTGAAAACCTCAGCAAAAATTAAACTGTCAATCAACATAAACTAGAACTGAAGCTGATTATAAGCTACCGTCTGCGTCAAGAATTAACGAGCACTCAAATTAGGGCCTGAAAAAGGGCTGAAAGGAAACACACAAATGCACACGCAGACACACAGACACACACAATCCTCAACAGTACAACAGTTTTACAGCGCTCTGTGGGGGGGCTGAGTTTAGTAAAAACATTATAAGTCATTTTGAATAAGAATAGTCGGCAAAGCTAACAGTAATGCAAGATGAATGCATTTTTGATGTTATGCATGTGTAATGCGAGTTGAAAAAGCACAACCCCCCCCCCCCCATCAGGCCTCGTTAGTCATCTCTCACAGGGAAACATCTTCAGCTCCATGTCTGCAGAATTAGCCCAGACATGAAATGAATGACGCATTGAGAGTGGAAATGCGTTTTGCTGATGACTCTCTCTGAGGAAATGTTTTTCTCTTTCCTGAGCCACAGACAGGTGAAGCTACCTGGGGAATCATGGGGCAAGACTGGACAGATCCTGTCAAACCTCCCCCCCTCCCCTACCAACGCAGTCCAACTCAGTCACACCACATTAAACCAACAGTACCCTTTTGTGTTAGCCTGACCAGGGGATGGACCGACAGTCTGGCTCACCACAACTGTGTCCTCTCCGCGAATTCAGATTAAAGCCGTCCCCTTTCCCCGATCAAGGTCTAGCCCTGATCCAAACGGATATGCATCAATGAGGAGGGTCACACTCTTAAACCCGTGCTTAGACGGTGGTCACTTAGAGACGCCAAGTTCCCTGTAGGTCCATGTGTAATGCGTCCTACAGAAGACAGCTGAAGGTTTGGGAGAGGAGCGGATACCCCTCATGCAACTGTTTACCGTGCCTCAGTCGCCAGGCTGCTCAGAAAAGGATCCACAGGTTCCCTCATGACACTTTTATGCCAAACTGAGGTCAGGCTCACCTAAAGAGCCAGCAAGGGGGGGGGGGGGTAAAAGCCAGTTTCAAACAGGAAGTTCAGTGGTGCTTTTGAAGCTGATGCAACCCAACTACAGTGTGTGGTAGGTCCAGGGCTGGCAGAACCTTCAGGGAAAATGGGCAGAGAGAATGGAAAAATAGCCCCGAAACCCCTCTTATCTTGGGGGACACTTTGGAAACATGCTTCATGCTTTTCTGCTGGTTCAGAAAAACGGCAAACAATTTTGCTGAGCTGCCAGTTACAAACCAGCATGTTTCCCGTCGTATAAACGGGTCTTGCAAACGTCCCAGGCCCCACAAGCCAGCGCGCTTTTCAAGAGGACGTCAAAGGGAGCAGTTAGCGTCACTAAACCTGACAGGTAGGGATCACCTCAGCACTCATCTGTCAGAAAGGGCATCTTGCGGTTCTTACCCATCAGCTAACAGGCAACCGTGTGACATCTGCATCTTGTAAATATTTCTGCCTTCAGGGTTTGTGCAAAAACAGACAAGGGGAAAGAAGAGCTTCTTATCATACGGAAAGACGCCGGACATTGTTGTTTTCATGCCGAACCCCCTTATGCCTGAAGAAGCAGGAGGAAGGACAGCACAGGCAGCAGCTAAAAATAAGTGACCTCTGCTGTCAGGGCAAGTTTAATCAACCCCAGTCACCACCCCCCCTTTGAAACACCATTCTCTCCATACAGTCTTCTGCTTCCTGAGTTCCCTGGGCTTATAATGGGGGCAGTGTTTCAGCTTTCTAAGGCCAGAGCATACAGGACCCTCCATGGTCAAGCAGTCACTGTATGGCAAAGTGGTGTCAAGCCACACAATGCCCAGGCCAGTGGGCAAAGGCCTGGTTAAACCTGGCACATCTCAAGCAGAGGCTGGGCAGTGAGGAGAGGAGGGCAGGAGGTCAGCATTTTATCAGTGGGTCAGTCTTACTGGTGTGGTGTCGCTCACGCGGCTGATCTGCGCCAGCAAGCGTGCACATCGGAGAGGAGAGGCTGGAAAACCAACGCTAACAGAGCTCGCGCCAAACAAAAGCAAGCGAGGGAAAATTCAGCCGCGTGTGTAAATCACTTAAACACGTCAGTCAGGAAGTGAGAGGCTGACAGGGACGTCCGCCACAGCAGCTGGGGTGAAGCTGGGGAGACGACCACAGATGAGGATTGTAATCAATGCATAAATAAGGGAGCAAGCGCATGTCCCATTATGTAACAGAAGAACTGTGTGTGAGTGTGTGTACAGCACAGTAGTAACTTGATAAGTGCGTCATCTGCAACCTGTCAACAAAGCTCTCTCTCTCTCTCTCTCTCTCCAACAGCAGGGCACAACAGGAATCTGGACCATGGCACATGGCACCTTCCTGCTTCCGTCATAATAAACAGGAAATCCCCCCCGCCCCATCACTGTGACAGCAAACAAAAGCAGACGGGCATTAGAAAAAATGAAGGGGGGGGGGGTTAATTAGCAGGAAATTAAAAGTGTGAGAAGGTCACCTTGACATGTCGGCAGGCGAGAGGCACGGTGCCTTTCAGGTGGGGTGCTGGTGGCCTGTGACTGACATCCCGTGCTTGTGGCAGCCTCCGTGTGTAAGGTGCGCTCGTGCTCTGCTCTGTCTACACAGCCATCCCTTTGACAATGTTAGACGTTTGCTCTCTCTGAGCACAGTGCATCAGTCTTTAAATCAGAGGCCTCTGACATGAGCTGTACAGTAACCATGAAAATGTGTGACAGTAAACCAATGAACTTTAAACTCTGACTGCATCTTGTTCCGACATTGCACACGTTTTACCATTCGTTTGAGTCTGGTCAAATGTTTATATATACATTTTTAAACTGTTTGTACATTGTGCTAGTACGCTTCTTCTTCTTCCTCTTTCGGCTGCTCCCTCTAGGGGGTGCCACAGCGGATCATCCTTTTCCATACCAACCTGTTCTCTGCAGCTTCCTCTGTCACCCCAACCTCACTACGTCCATGAACCTCCTCTTTGGCCTTCCTCTTCTCCTCCTGTCTGGCAGCTCCATCCTCAGCATTATTTTCCCTGTATACTCTGTATCCCTCCTCTGTACGTGTCCAAACCATCTAATATACTCGTGTGTATCCTAGCATGTGCAAAGTTGTATAAACCTTTAAAAGTTTACGCCATAGTAATTCGCCTATCTTAATTGTACTGTGTAATGGCTCACAAGGGGTAAGTGGTTTTAAGGTCCCACGGTAGTTGGAAACTAAAGCATTGTTTGACCCAGTTTAAACCAGACAGGAACACTGCAGTGTTGGGTGTCTGTTATTATTTCAGGGTTCATTGTACTAATCGCAGAACAGAACTCGGCCCAAAGCAAGCCAGAATCACAACGCAGCTCGGCTGGCAAGATGCCGCGAGGGTCAATCCTGTAGCGGGCAATTAGGGCAAATTTAGTCCGTGAAGAAGCCAGTAGCAGAGCCAGCCGGAGCCCCAGGCCGGCCCAGCCTCTGTGGAATCTTAATGAGTAGCACACAGAGGGCTTCACCCCGTCCAACAGCCCCCGGTGCTCTGGCAAGCCTGCTCTGTTAAAGACAAGACTCACTGCAAGAGCAAGCCAAGAGCTACAGAGGCCAAGGAGTGAGCCCTGTGCCCCCCGCAAAGCTGATTCAGGGCATAGGAACACATGTGCAGGGGGGCCTTGTGTGGTCAGCTTTTCTCATCAGTCAGTTCTCACCTGCACATCAAAGCCACCAATCCACACACGTGACCAAACCATATAAGAGGAACCAAGGGCATCCCTCAGAACATCCACCTATCCTGGAGAAATCTCCTTTAAGCTGCATTTACGATTCTGACTATGGTCCCATGTGTAATTAGGGCTGGATGCTAACTACAGGTCAGACAGGAGAGGTGACAGCCACTCTGTGTTTTCCACCAATCAGGAGACTCTTCCAGAGAGACTGTTACTGACGCATCTCAGAAGAACTATTTACATGTCATTAAAGAACTGAGAAAAAACACTAACATGAAGTACTGCGTTTATCCGGCACACTCAAGTCACCGTGTGCCAGATGTTCGCTGTCAGGCAAAAGGCTTTAATACGTGACGTCGCATCCAACCTAAGCACAAAGATGAACGTAGAAATGACAGACAGAGACGCACAGACAGAGGGTAAACAAACAAGGTATAGCGATACAGGCTAAAGGTAGCTGGATATCGCTACGTCCCTGCGTCTGCAGCGATTGCTCTGCAGTGCGCAGAGATGGAATGAAAGGGATGCCACAGTACTGTGTGATGGTACTGAGTGGTGCTCAGGCTCAGCGCCTTAACACAAAAACTCTGCAGAAGAGGACACTAAAAGCCCGAAGGCTGTTGCAGCCCAGACCGTACCTGAAGGCCCCTGCACACGCTTTCCTGTCTACTCTCTGAAAGCGAACGAAAGTCTGCTTCGAAACGGAGAGGAAAGGTTTGTTTTGACCTCAAAATATGTGAGGAATGGGTTAGGGAGCTGGCAGCACTAAGCCTCCATGAAAGATGGAAACCCACCATTAAAACCAATATGGTGGAAAATATAATTTCATTACGCTAGAAGGCATTTTAAAGGGATTACGAACCTAGATGTGGGTGGGCGGGCGGGAAGGGACAAATGTTAGACAGAACTGAAGACAAAGTATGACACTGGCAAAGGCAATGGCACATCCTGGTGCCGAACGCTGAAAAGCAGGCAAGCGTCGAGGCAGCGGAGACCAATCACTCCAAATGACTCAAAAAGGTGGAGCTGCTTCCAAACTCAGCTGCACCCTGCCTGATCACCAGCTGGCTGACAAGCTGGTCCATCACAATGGCATGCACAGAAAGAGGAGGGCTCCTCCATGCCACACAAGGAGTCAGAAATTATCTGCATCTACTCAGGCTGTCCTGGGAATTTCTGCCATTCAGAGTGGACAGGGGCAGTATGGACGGTGCAGGAGGCGTGGTGTCACAACAGGACGAGATAGAGGATCCCCCACGTGCCGGAAGGTTCCAGTACACAGCTCGCAGACCCTCAGGTGTGGGAAAATGTTCCGGGAGTGTAGCACCTGTAAAGAGCTGGGGCAGTGGGGGCTGGGGGTGGACTGTTCCTCAGTCTGGCCAACAGCTGCAGTCAAACTGAAACTTGACTGAAAGACAACTTCAAGCCCTACTTGGAAACCTGCATGAATGCGCTAAGTCAGGAGAGGGCGGTCAGAAGCCATAGTCACAGGGCAAGAAAAGACTTTTTAAAATCTCTTTAGAGTTGCTCGGCACCTCACAACCATGATTTGGACATTTAGGTACACCTCAAAGGCAGCAGGCGGAGGGGAGCAACACACACTACAAATATAAGCACTTTCCCTCCAGCCACTCCTCGCACTCCGGCTCGCGCCAATCACACAATACTCGGACACATTGCTCGCCGTTTCTTAGCAACCGTCACAGAGCTGCTACCTTGGCACGCTGGAGGATGGTGGTGGTAGTGGTGTGGGGAGAAGGGGGGGGGGGTTAGAAAGCTGCTGGAAATTCTTCTCGATCTCCTGGCGTTGTCACTGCTGCTGACACGGCAACAGAAAAATAAAAGGTTTTCTAGAAAAGAGAAGGAAAAGAGAAATGGGGTCTGCAGAGAGGAACTTGAGAAAATAGGAGCCCATTAACAACTCTGCAGATGTTCCACTGTCTTTCACACACTGAAGGTTTGATCGTTCCATTTCTCATGGCCCGGTGTGTTCTATTCAAGAGTTTGAAGGGCTACCACCCACAACTTAAAAACAACCTCTAAAAAAAAAAAAAAAAAAAGTCTGTGTGCAGAAAAGGGGATAAACAACACTAACTAGAAAGTGGATTATGGAGATCACTACAGGCAATACATTCAGCCTTTTCTTTTACACAGAAAATGTCTTGCCTACTTTAAAGCATGACAAGGATCCATGGGGCATGAAGGAGGTGGCGGTTCAGTCTTTTTTCTCTGCTGGTTGCAGCTCAAAATATCTCACAGCTTCTGCACTTCTACATCCTTATGCACTCGCCTCCTTACATGACAAAGAAGTCCTAGGCATCTTAAGTCATAAACTTTTTCCAAGTATTTTTGCCATTTTTATGAAATAACAGTCATGTTGAAAAGCACTTCTGTAACATAAACTGTCTCTCCCTAAAATCACCTAGTGTAAGCCCACTAACCCCACCATTGTTTTCAAACCACCACAGTGGCCCCAAAACACACCTGGCCAAATGTCACATGGGCTATCAGTCTGTCCTGTCCCCCTCTCCCATGAGACCCTGCGTTCTGTCCCGTCCCCCTCTCCAGTCAGACCCTGCGCTCTGTCCCGTCCCCCTCTCCCGTCAGACCCTGCGATCTGTCCCGTCCCCCTCTCCCGTCAGACCCTGTGATCTGTCCCACTGATGGCATAGGCTTGTCTGTTCAACTCTTTCGCCTCTATCAGAACTACAGGAATGACTTCCTGAGCCACAGAACTGAAATTCCCAAGCCATAGAAATGTGTGAAATGTGTGACCTTCCCTTGAAGATCAGGTAATACCAGCTTCTACGGTGTCCTTTGCAACTGTGTCTGAAACCGCCTGCAAAACAAAGCCTGATTTATATCCAGCTGTCATAGGACAACGAAGTGATGAATTAGAAAATTACAAAAATTCAGATTTACTAAAACCTCACGTGGCATTTACAAAAACCGCTACGTTTGACATTTTTAAAAATCTAATGTTTATTTACTGTAGTTTTTTTTTTTTTTTCTCCAAAAGCACTTTAAAGCACGATGTATTTTTGGAAGCTCCAGTTAAAGAGCCCGAGTGAACAAAAGCACCTAACGACTGGTTTGGTTAGTCAGTCATGTTTGTTTGGGTTTAGATATGCATACCTACTGGCATTTTCTCCTTTGTACTCTAAGTGCACCTCTCTTTTCTTTCTGCATAAAACAAAGCCTAATGCTCTTTTGGGCCACTTGTTCTCAGTCTCAAAACTGCTAAGAATTCATATTCTTCTCTTCCAACCAGTCCGTCTTTTGTGCAGCGCCGGTACTTTCCTACTTAACACCAAAACAGCTTTGCATTTTCACTACCTTGAGTTTAAACTCCTTTCTTAAGGCTTCTATAACAGTGCCCTGCTTTCCAACAAAAGCCTCGGCTTCGAGTCTGCAATGTTAATAAATAAAACTCCTGGCACGCCAGATGCGGGCGGTGCCAGTTTCTCCTCCTTGCACTCCTGCAGAGCAGCAGATTCACCTTCCGCAGTGCAGACAAGCACAAAGACATCTGGGAGCATGGCAGAGGCCAAAGTCCAACCTGACACCGGAGGAGCTCCAGGTGAATTTCCAATTACCATTTACACAGGAAGTGCTAAAACAAGCATTAATCTCCTTTTGACAGAGGCGCATTTACATCACAATAAAACCACAAAGAGATTAATGCCCTAAGCATCTTATTCAGACAATCTCACTCATTGACAACTATACTAGCAAAATTATGATTGTCAATCAGTTCTGGAATTTCTTCGGCTAGTGGAGAAATGCAGCTTGGAAAAGTGTTTTCAGCAGCAGGCTACTTGTAGAACCGGGGCACGTGCGTCTCAAGCCCAATCACAGCAGACCCTGCCATAATGATGCATCAACGCATTTTGCAAGTTTTGTTTGTGAAATGACTCCGCATAGCCATCTCACAGGAGTGATGTAAATAAGGTCAGCGCTCTTGGCTTTCACTCAGAGCACACACTTGGATTGCTCATGGTCACTGTAGCAGGGGATGAGCTCTTACACTTTCCGTTCCTCCACGTTCAGAGGCAGCAAGAGGAGGTGATGCAGCACTGAAACACACACACCACGACCAAATGCTCCAGTACCCATAGCAATGCCTCACCGTGACCTGACGCTAGCTGGCTTCCTCTGTCATTACAAGCATACTGGTGATGCTCTCAAGAAACAGCCCACAAAAAAAAATGTATTCAATATGTTTTATTACTGATATTCGATTTGTGAACAACAACAGGTTAGTAAGGGCCTACTATGACAAGCAGAGGACAGTTCTGAAGATTGTATCCAAAGGCTAGGGCGGCAGCACAGGTTTAGACCCAAGTGTAAAATCCCTGGACGAGGAGAATAAAGGCAGAAGTGTGATGTGCCTCAAACAACAAGCCAGTCGTGAACTCAGATAAGCCCTGACATTACACTGAGGCAAGACTGACCGACTGTCTGTCTGTCTGTCTGTCTCTCGCTTTCTCTCCATCCCTCAGTTCCCTCCAAAATAATCAGTTCCTTTAATACCCCCTGGTTTTAAACAAACATTAACACTTCCCAAAATGCAAGTCAGTACCAATGAGGGGAAGTTTCATATTTAATAGCTATTGTGCAGATAAGTGCTTGGAAGAATGTTTCAAAGGAGAAAGCACAGCCAATTACTTATAAAACGTACAACAAACGTACAAACACAACTACTGTAAGTAATACAGTTCCATTTTTGACTTGGGAACACAGCTCAACTGAACCTGAGGACACGGATAAGGTGAGAGAGTAAGGAGACAGCTTAGCACTGGGCCTTCACATTTTTCCACCTGGTCCAGGTGCCTGCCTCCACCTGCCTGGCCCCAGGGTGAGCCCACCTCCCTCCACCAGCCTGAAGAAGGGAAAGGAGCGTGCGACGGATCTCCAAACACACGCAGGCGAGACAGCACAGCATTCCAGGTACCATGTCACAGTTATCCACTACAGACTCCGCCCTTGTCACTGGAAACGCCCACTTCCCAGGTGTCTCTCCCAGCCTTCGCAAAGCTGCCGTAATACTGTGGGATCAGACGCGGTAACCGGAGGCGGTGTGAAATCCAGGGTGTATGTGAACAGGTGTGTCTGTCTGCTTGAAGCGTCAAGTCTTACAGCACAGTGCAGATCAGGTGTTCTCAATCACACTCCTACAGGACCCCTGTGGGTACAGGTTTTTCTTCCAACCAATTCATTCAATTTAACCACCATCTTCATTAAATCAAGCGCATCGTTTCTTCTCTAAATTGTTCCTGATCATTTGCATGTCTGTGCTAAGTTGTCTTAATGAAAATAAGATTTACAAAGTTAAAAAAGCGATTAAAAAAATAATAACAATAATAATAATAATAAAGCTCGATGAGTTTCCAGATTGATCATAATTACTGAAAAACAGTCAACGTTTAATTCAAGTTAAGGTTCAACTAAAAGCAGAAATTGGCTGAAACACCAACCCGCACCCAGCGGGTCTTTGCAGGACCACGATTGTGCACCTATTCCAGGCCACCAGGTTAGTCTGCTGGCGCATGCATTTCAGTTAACGTCACGTTGTCATGATAATCCGTATCTATGTGTGCAAAAAAAAAAAAAAAAAGACAGGAATGAACATGTCCACAGGTCTATCAAGATACTTGTGAATAAAATAAACGAGGCGGAAGGAGGCAAAGTTGGGATCTGTCTGCTAGGGGTGGGGGGCAGGAGGAGGGGGGGGCTGATGGTGAGCAGGATAAG
>JABJVR010049143.1:0-22655 GCA_025773905.1 Chitala chitala | reverse complement strand
GCATATTTAAAAGAGTCGGGAACAGTACCTAAAGACAGAGAAGTGTTCATAATGTTTGTTAAAGGTCCTACTAAAATGTCTACTGAATCTTTAAGCAGTTGTGTTGGAATATTAACTATAAATTATGAAACATTGTTTTGATTTCTACAACAGAAAATAGAAATGGCATTGTAGTATTTTTTTTTTTTTTGTCTGTGTTGAATTTCAGATTGCATTTGTGAGTGAAGATCTGAGGGTGGTCAAATTAAGAGATTACAGCTTTTCGTTTGAAGTTGTGAACTTTAAGGTGAGTGAGGACTCCTTGCACCGTCACCCTGTAGCAGTTTCCAGCTGAATTAAACCTGTTGACTGGATGCCCTGTTTCAGTGGCTGAGTTCCAGCACCGTGCTGCTACTAGACGCTGTAGGTAAGATACATGCCATGGACAGGCCGTCTGGAGAGGATCTGCAGGAACTGGAATTGGACAGCCTGCACCTGGGCACCTTCCCCTCACAACCTGTAGGAGAGCAGGTCAGTATGGCAGGTCCCGCTCTAGTATTGGTAAATACTAGTATGTGTAAACACCTGGAAACTTGTGGTGTTTTATATGTCAGCAGCAGACCTCACTGTGTTCTTGGAATGCTTTCCTCTTATTTATGGCATTACTGTAAATATGTATAGTACCGTATTTCACCTAATTAACACACCTGCTTTAATAGATGCGAACCCGGCCCATATTACAGACACGGTAAAGCACACCCCTTTTACACGATTAAAGCGTATGTATCTTTGTGAACATAATGAGTACTGGTCTTTATCTCATGTGACATTGATCTCTCTCAGCTTATCTGAAATATTATTTGAAATGTTTAACCGTGTTGAAGCCCAGGTGACGTACGTGTACCAAACTGAGGAATAGCACTTTGTCATTGGGTTTGATCTCACTAACGTTATACTCTTTGTAACGTGAAAATGCACAACTTTTATTGGTAGAAGCTCTGCAAACTGTCTCAGAGTGAAACTTTGAGTCTAATCATCATAAGAGGTTCTAATAATTCTGAACACACAGGTTAAACATTTTAGAATCACTAGTTCACATCATGGGTTCTGCAGGGTTCGTTTTGGGTAAAGTTTGTATTAGAGGTGTAATGATTTCAAACAGACTTGGTAAAATTGTATCACTTATTGAGGTTCTTGACAGGATCCTTTAGAAAATACTAGGGCTGTATTCACTTCGACAGTTTGTTAAATATTTATCTATTGATGATTTCTGAAAATATTAACACATGGCATTTGTACTTTGACCAGTTGAACCAGGTAAATAGATGATTATTTTTTTCAGGTGGAGCCTAAGTGTGTCACCTACCACTCAGTATGTTCTGACAAGGGCAAAGTTTTCCTCTTGGGAAACAAGGTGATTCTTCCAAAAATTTATAGTGAGAGCAAATCCAATGTCTTTTAGGTTTCCTCTCATTTAGTCAGTTTCCACGTAGCTATGTGTTTCCATTTTATTGTATATTGTGTACCTGTAGTCTACATGTTGTATAAATGCATTACTTGCATACGTTGTGGGGTATATTTGGTTAATTAGCCCTGCTCCATTATAAAACAGTTTGAAATTTCTATCAAAGTCTAGTTATTCCTACACATCCATTCATCCGTCCATCCATCCATTTTCCATGTTGCTTTTCTTGTGTAGGGTCACAAGGGTCCTGGAGCCAATCCCATGTAGTTTAGGGCACAATATGGAGGACACCCTGGATGGGGTACCAACCCATTGTGGGGCCATTCCTACACTAAAATGTAGTTTTCTTTCTTATAGGATTATTTATGATGTCAGAATAAGATTTTCAGGGCAGCTGAATCACTTCTGCTTTTAACAAAGAGGATATGGAAACGTTTTACCATTGTAGCTCAGTGTAAAATTATTTCCAATTTAAAAAGCTGTTGCGAAACTATAAAGATATCTACTTTAATAAATTTGTTTAATTTTATAAATTAGAAAGAGCCAGGAATCCCATGCAGTTAGTGCTTTTGGCTTTCTGATTCGCCTATTTAATCAACTTTTTGTTGTTGTTTTTATCATCAGGTTGTGCACGTGGTGTCCTTGAAAACGTGGGAAGAGGTGAGGTACAAGTGTCGGGACTAACTGAGGTGGAGCAGACCTGCAAGGTACTGCTTTAATACTGTACGTACATTTGTGATTTCTTCAGCGATTAGACCATGTTGTGAAGGAGGATGGGTATGTCGATGCCTTCGGTCTTGCCTGGAAGTTCTATGAGGGGAGCGCCAGAGCAGTTTTAGGTAAGTTTTCATCAAGTCTGAGAGAATGTTTCATTTCTTAGCTGTAATAAAAGTGTAACATGCATCTCAGTATGTAGAGCACATTCAGGTCTGCAAGAAAATTGTCTATGAAATAAATACATTGTCAGAAAAGAGGCACATGACAGATGATTTAATGTAAGGGAGAGAAGGCACTAATGTTCAAAATGTCCATCACCTCCTAGAAAGGGGAGAAAGCACTAATGTTGAAAATGTCCATCATCTCCTGGAAAGGGGAGAAGGCACTAAAGTTGAAAATGTCCATCATCTCCTGGAAAGGGGAGAAGGCACTAATGTTGAAAATGTCCATCTCCTGGAAAGGGGAGAAGGCACTAATGTTCAAAATGTCCAGCATGAAGGAGATGAAGAGCTGCTGAAATGAATTTCAAATTCAGAGACCGAAGAATGTGTCGACAAACAGATGATGCAACACACTGGCTCGGAATGGAGGTGTATAAGCACTCGAGGCAGGCCTTTAAAACAACACCAAAACAAACAACAGAGGAAATATTACAAAAATTGGCAGAACATAAAGAGGTGTCCTGCAATTGATCTGATACAATGCAAGCCTTAATTGTACGTTTAAGTAGCACTGTGGGGGAGGAAATGTTATTCATTTCCCTCAGTTTATTTTGTCTGTAAAAACACCTGGACACTAATTAAACTCCACTAAAATATTAAATCCACCACTCTCCATTTTAAATTTTTTTTTTTTTTTTTTTTTTTTTTTTAACATTTAAAAAAAAAATCTTTTTCCAGCATTTCAGCATACCTGTGCATTGATTTTAGTATAGATTCAGTTAAGGTACAAGATACACCACTTTTTAGTATGATTTCTAATAAAACGGTGTTTTATTAATAAGGTCTGTCTGGAGAAAAACAAAGGCGGATGGATGTTGTTGCATCTAAGGTAATTATCCTTTCCGCATCCTATTCTAGTGTTGGTTGTTTGCTTGTTGCTATGGTAGTGTCGATGTATTGATTTATTTGTTAACATGCACTTGTTTACGTGGCTTTGTAAAGGTGAACTGTGTTTCTGGCTGTTAGGTTGGAGAGATGTTGCTGGCTTATTTGGAACTATCACTTAGAAGATGTCCTGAGCAGGGAAAAATTCAGGTTATGGAGAAGCACTTTCAGGTGCACCATGTGAATGAGTTTGGGAATCTAAATGCTCTTTTGCACTGTATGTCTTTAATGCATGCAATTTTACACTACATTTGTTTTATAAATTCCCAGAGAATTTATTCAGTCATTCACCTTCTATACCACTTCCTCAGGTTGCTTTATTTATTTAATTTGGTTTCAAATTGACTTTTTGTGTAATGCATCTTTTCTAGGAAACACTTCCAGTCTGTGTCACCTCCTGCATAAAATTTAATTTAGTGTGAGTATTCTAGTGGCATCTTAAACAGTGCTTGCATGTTTTAATTCTGGACGATGGTGTTGTTGATGAAAATGTTGACAGTGATAATTCCAGTTCTTACCAGTTTTCTAATATTATTACCATCAAGTTTATGAACCTCATGAAATTGGTCCTCGGACCCAAAGTTAAGTCCACCTGCTTTACTTAAATGTTATGCAGATGTAGACTGCATCACTGAAATTTTAGACCATGAGCTATGTCAAATCTGATTAAAATGCTTATTATGTAGTGAGAAATGTGTGACTTTGATGGTCATTCTGCCTGTTCCTGTTTTTGACTCTGGTCGCCTCAGCGACCTCCTCTTCAGAGAGGTCTATGAGCGCCTGTCCAACCACGCCATTGCCCTTGGGGTGCTGTTCCAGTGCCTCCAGCCCCATATATGTGCTGGTCGCCTGAGCAGCATCCCTCCTCTGGTTATGAAAGACATGGTGGAGCACTTTGCAGACCAGGGTATGACGCACCTTCTGGACACCCTTATTCCCAACCTGGAGGTCCGGACCTTAGATCTTCACCAGGTGAGTTCAGATGATGGTGCACATTCCTCTCCTTAGCCATTCACAAGGTTTTGACTTTCACTGTAAACTGAAGTGCAGACATGGTATGTATTTTTAGTAGCTGCTATTAATTTGCAGGCTACAATTTACAGTAATTTTTTCCATAATGTATGTATTTAATTTGTGAAGTTAACTTTCCTTCTTTGATTACATTTACCAAATGTGCACCAAATTATTATGGCACTATTTTATTAACAATAAAAATCCTGCTATGATTCTTTTCAGTGATAAAGACTAGCAACTGTTTACACAAAGTACAGGCAAAACAGTTTTTCTTGGATAGATGTCACATGTAAGATATTTTATAACAAAACTGAATAATCCAATATGTTGTGGGATGGAAAAGTATGATCTTGTATCGTTTGTAAATGTTTAATATTTTATGTAAAATTTTAATATTTCTGGATTTAAAAAATGTTAGCAACTTGTTTGATGTTTTTTCCTTTAGAAACATAATGAGCAAACATGACTATGATGCTCATTAAAGCCTGAGTTTCGGGTTATGTCAGAGGCTGTTTCAGTTTGAATGGTGTGTACACATGTGATATGAAGTGCCTTTGACACCCTTCTAGGTTGTCAGTTTGTCCCGACAGCACAAACTTACCAATGCTTTAATCCACGTGTTTAACAAAGGCATGAATGATTACACCTCGCCAGTTCGGGTAGGTTTCTCAGCATCTACGAAGAATCCTTCGTACTGTTATAGCCTCTTATTTTTAAAGTAAATAAGATTGTAAAACCCATACAAACATTAATTTATAATAAATCGTTCAGAATTTTTATAGTCTCATTCTCGTTTGATTAAAAAAATGATTTTTTTTCGTGGGTACCTAGAAGACACATTAAGAATTTGATTAAAAATATGCAGTGTCATTTTAAAAGCTAGAGTCACAAAGCCAGCTGGTCCCTCTGCCTGTTTCTCATGTTGTGCCTATAAACCATGTGCCAGGAGCTGGTGTCTTGCATGGCCAAGTCCACTCAAGTTGGCATGACAGGTAAAGCAGTCTATCACCTATCACCCCTCTGTAGTACTGCTGTCTACTTCTGGGAAGATTAATTATCTGTGACTGGGGATTAAAACGGCAGTTTATAACCAGTTTATGGAAAGTAATTTTTCAGCACTTCATATGAACAGCAGAGCACATGCTGGGGCGTTTGGGACATTCCCAGACGTTGTTCATTTGCAAGATTTGTTTGGGTCCAGTTGTGTGGTTCAATTAGTCCAATGTTATCATGCTGAGTCCACCAGAACCTTATCTCCACTTTTGTTGAAATTTCCCAAACAGTTGTAAGAATATTGTTTATTAAATAAATATGGGACAGAAATGGCAAAATATATTTTGCTTTATATATTTACTAATTTATTAAGTCAATTAACTGCATTGCTTGGATCTTCAAAACAATGTAAAATTCAGATATACTTGGTGTGATGAGCTGCAGTTAACTACTATTCTAATTAATGTATATAATATTTTTTTTCCCCTAGATGAACATGTGGCTGTGGGCAACAAGATTTTAGTTTACATCAGGTAAATGTTTTATGAAGGAAGCCATAGAGGAGTGCTGTGTACATTATTCTGCTGGTGTTGCATACACAGTCATTACGTGTGCTGAAAGTGCTGAATCACCCAGTACAGGCCTGAGTTACATGCTGCTGAGACTAAATGGATTAATCACGTGCTTCTTTACTATCCGAGTAGTTGCTGTTTGTGCGGCCAGGCGTATCCTTTCGGTGCGCTGCCCGCTGATGTCGTGCACGGTGTCAGAGCGCAGGTAAGAACTATAGATGTCAATTCTTCTTTCTGTGGGAAAGTGTGGATACAATCGGATTTAGCTGACCTTGAATATAGTTAACTATTAAAGGACAGAGGGTCTATGTTGCATTTTCCAACTTAATACTAATGAAAATTTAATTATCAGTTTTAATATTTAATGACAAATCTCTTATTTTTAAAATCATGTATGCATGATAAATGTAAATTAACCTCTTGATAAAATTCTGCTGTGACCCATTTGGCATTAGATGATGCTGATAGTTCAACCTGGCTGGATGACCAGGTGGGAGGGGGTTGTAATGAGATTAAGGCAAACCAGTCAAGGCAGATGGAGGAGACTGATGGTCAGAGACTGATGGTCGGTGGTTTTTGCTTTGTAGCCTAGTGAAGAATGTAGGTGGTGCCTGTGTCTTTGTGCAGGTTTTTACCTGCCTAATGAGTGCACAGGCAAAGGACATTGAAGCGACAGAAAGTCCGTATCCTTACATCCGGGTTCTGCTGAAGTACAACACAAAGGAATTGCTCAACGTGCTGGCACTGGTAAGACCTCATGGGCCCTCACATGTTCCTCAGCTGCAAGCACGTTTTTCCAAAAGTGGGTAAATCTTGTTTTTTTTTTTTAGGCATTTGAAGATGTGAAAGACAGGCAAGGAATTGAGTTTCGCCAAAGAATTGTAGATGTACTTTTACAGGTGAGTAAATATTATTTCAGTACAGATATAAAAATCACAATGTATTTGTGAATTAAATTACCAAAATGCAGGGTACGTTTATGATCTTTTAATGTTACTGTCATTTTTGTTATATACCATAATACAAAGATTTAAAAATGCTTATGCCATTTTCTTATGATATAAGTTTTATAGAGACCTGAGGAACTGGTATGCCTTAGTAAAACCCACTGGTAGCCTCTTCCACCACAAACTGACCTGATCTGGTCCTAGGTAATGTTGGAAAGCACAGATTTCAGCCCCTCCCAGATCGGCAGCCTTTTCACCTTCCTTGCCAGACAGTTGGCAAAGGCCGATGACAACTTGTTTGTGAACCACCAGCTCTTCCATCAGGTATGTGACTGTCTCCTAACATCCTTAAACACAGTCTGCAAGGCTGTAAAGGTGTGCTCATGAAAAGGCATGCTTAGTACAGGCAAGACCTAATAACATTCTTCAGGTTTATGTGCTTATAATGGCTTATAATTGTATTGATCAAAGTAAAGATATATTGTACAGTATTTTTTCTCATGGTATACACTACGTTTATGTTTACAAATATGCATTTTGTATGAAAATTTCACACAAAGTACATGGGTATGCTTCAAAGGCAGTATAGTAACATTCATCCAGAATGAGCGACAAATGAATGAAGGTGATTTCCACCAACACCCCCCCATTGGGCATGAGAATGGGCATTCTTTTCTCAGCAAAATTTTAAACACACACAATTACAAAAATAATTTAAAATACAATAATTGAAATACAGACAAAATTATAAAAGACACATAGACAATAATAATAATAATATACAATACATGGATTTATGGAAAATGTTTTAAGTCCAGCACACCAGACCATCACGACTTTTAAGTTGTTCAGTGGCTGTGCCTAATGATAATTAAAAGTGGCCCTTTGTTACCCCGAATGGCTTAAATGGGGTTTGTCAAATGGAGACTGATCTAAAACCTGTGCAGCACTTAAGAACATGCACCACAAAAACATCCGATGCCCATCGTGTGCGTACCGAAAACACAGACGCCCATTGTGTGCGCACCGAAACAGACGCCCATCGTGTGCGCACCGCAACACAGACGCCCATCGTGTGCGCACTGAAAAAAGATGTGCTCCACTGTGGGGGAAACTGCGCCACCTTAAGGAACTCTCCCTGTATTGTCAAGTGAGCTTATAGCAGTGACTATATAGAATGGGTGCAATTGTATTAAAACTAAAGTAAAACCCCAACAATAAATGGGGTCCAAAAATTTTTATCAAGCAAAATGTTGGGTCACATTATCAAGAGGTGAGTAAAATACTTTGCAGTGTGTTGCAAACATTTTTTTTTTGTTGAAAAATAGAAAAATTTACTCAAATTACTACCTGGCAAATATAACAAATTAAAAGTTTAATAACTAATTTTAAATGTGGTTAGTTATTGTAAGAATGGCAAGGTGAAAGTTTAATTTCACTTATGACAGTTTATATGTATATTACAAATGTGTTTTTAAAGGTGTGAAGGCTGTGTCAAGTGCACGGTGGGTTGGAATGTGTGCCCTTCTCATCCTCAGGCTCTTGATTTTCTCTGTAACCCTGAAGATGTCACGCAGCATGCAGAGAGACAGCAGGTACCTACATTCACTCATCTGTGTTCTCTTTATTGTCATGCCAGTATCAGTTAAACAGTATCTGTTAAAAATGTGTGTTGGCTGGAAATTAAACCCACAGTTGTTAGATACTATTCAGTACTGCTCTTAATAAATTTGATAATACTTTTTGAATTTTAGTTTGCATCCTTTTGCACAAATAGGAGTCATCTTCCAAACGTGAAGTGCCGTGTGTCGTCTCCTTGTTCTTTCTGGTTTTATTGGAAAGCTTAGATGCCATTAGAATAATGACGGCAGGCATTTAATGTCATTATGATAGATTTTTTTAATGCACATCATTTTGTTTACAGATGTTAAAATTTGGTTTTTAAAATTTTGTTCAGCAGTTTCTTTTCAAAAATCTTTCGTTTGACTTTAGCGAATAGCCTTTCAGCTTTTCCCTATTTCCCTCACTCTATTTGCACATTACTAGTTTGCACCTGCAGACATTTTTACATCTATTCATTTGGCAGATGCTTTTATCCAGTCATTTGCATTTCACATCGGTGTTACAGTAAGCTAGCGCTGGGTGTCCAGCTCAAGGACACACCTGGTGGCTGGGCTGGGATTCAAACCAGGAAGCTTCTGCATCCCAGCCTGAGGTTTTACCCATTGAGCCACCAGGCTGGCTTTTAGCATGCTATCTGGAGTGACTCCCTATTGGACAGTTAAAAAGAGGGATGTGGAGATGACATGAGCAGTTAGCATATTGATCAGAAAGTGTTTTTATTTTTCTATGGCATAAATAAAGCCATGTGTAGACTGTGACGTTAGGCAGTTGGTGGCCCTCACACACTACACTTCATATTTTACCAGCAGGTGCTCACACAGAGGTATACACAGTGCAACTTTTACAAGCTCCTTATTTTATGCAAAATTTTCCTTGGACATAAACATATTTGACAAAGGTATATCACTTACAGCTGAGCATGCCACATATGTTGGAGCTTGTTACTTTGTGTTAAGAATCATTCCCAAACTGAGTCTCTGTGTAACAAATGGCCTCAAGAATTCCATTTGCTTTATATGCCCTGACCATTCCAGAATTTTTGTGACAGCCCAAAAATGTATTGAGGAGCTGTAAGCCAATCAGGTCAGAAAGTGTCATTAATATTATGAGTAACAACATTACTGGTGTCCACAATTTTCTCCCAGTTTTGTCGATTAATAGAAAAAAGAGTTTTTGTCATGATGTGTCTTCAGAAGAAGGGTAGAACTCCTGTCGATGGAGTTTAGTTTCTGCACATGGCATACAGTGGTGATGCATACAATGTACATGGCATACAATGATGTGTGGATAAGGGAATATATATTGCATGTACACCCACGTTTGTAGCAGATGTTCTAACCCTTACACCAGTGTATAGTGTTATGTTAGCCACGGTCTCCTGTGTTAAGGGGGATATGAAGAGACATATCATCTATACTTCTGCAGAAAGTTGGAACAGTCCTGTGTTTATTGTTGTCTTGATGGTTTGCATCAACATTTCCCTCATGCCCAGGCTTTGTTGGAGCTGGTACAGGCTGGCAGTTCTGCGTACTTTGAGGAGAACCGGCTCTTGATGATGGCAGAGTCTGTTCACTTGTGAGTGTCTTTTGACCAGCATGTCTCTGGGTTCCTTTGCCTCATTTTTCTATAAAGTGCTTTAACTGAAACAAGAATTTGTAATGTGATTTACAGTTAATTGAATTGAAATTTTTTAACTTTGCCTTTACATTAGAAGCTGCAACAACTAGTTTACAAGTGTACATTTTGCTTCAGTTCTGTTACATTGTAGTACAAGCATACAGAAACTCTGCATAACTGTGTAACTGTCATTATTGTTAGTCAATGGTGATGAAATAGTATATAAAACAGCCTGATTATCAGGACTAGCATTGTGTGTAAAAGGTGTAAGAGTTTAATTTGTTCTTTACTGTGAATTTCTGTTACATGCTAATTGTGCATAATTTTTTATGTTGTAGTTATCAAGTGTGTGAATTCCTCTATAAAGAGAAGCATTTATATCATCGAACTGTGGCTTGTTACTTGAAAGATCCTGCAAGAAGGGTACTGTATTATTTATACTGTGCAATATTAAACCTGTTTTTATTAAGTTAGGGATCACGACCCCACATGGGCTCGCAATATGCATAAGTTGGGAATCTATGATGGGTTATATTTTTAATTTTGTGTCCTGGCTGTCATAATGTCTGACTTATAGTTTTGTATTTATTTTTTCAACAGCACGAAACACTTGAATATTTGTACAATATTGTGACCACTGCTGATCTCACAGATAATGAGCGAGACCTTTTAGAAAAGGAAGTTGTATCTAGTCTTAAGGTAATGTCCTCAAAATTATGCTTAAATGTCTTTTCCTTTCACGATTCATAGACATTTCCATGAAGTTGTCACTTTAAAATTTTCTGTGTGTGTGTGCGTGCACTGTGACAAACTGGAATATTGAACATTGGTAGGCGTCACTTGGGACAGGGCTTCCTATAGAGACAGATGATTTTAAAACACAGAAGTTTACAGGATCCTGTAATTTTTTCCATGTGACACTTTCTTGTCATTTTTGTACCAATGACAGTTTCTACATTTCACTTACTGCTTGACCCTGCGCAGATTCCTGCATCGCTGCCTAACAGCACAGACTTGTATCACATTTCTTCTTTTCCTGCTTTCTACTGGCAACTGGCAAGTTTTAAACATCTGTTTTCAACAGGAACTTCTGGCATTGAACCCACATCAAACAACATCATTTTTACTGCAGCATTACCTAAACAGCATCCCTGTTGTCATGGACACCCTTCAGCAGGTAGTTGCTCTGTTTGTCAGGTTTATTTAATTTTTAATCTTTTATTACTTTTACAAATCAGTTGATTTGCAATTGCTTTTTGTGTTTTATACACAGGACCAAAACCTGCTTTTTGACTTTCTTCATGGAGTGTTTAATCCCAGGTAAAATGAGAAAAATATGTGATGATATTGCTAAATTCTTGACTTTAAAAATAAAAGGAACAGTTCCTGTTTGTACTTTTTAAACCATGTATTCAAATCTAGCCATTCTGAGGATCATACACTTTCATTAGAAGCTTATAATTATGCATTTTCTGTGCACAATTGAGCCTTACAATGTTATTTACATATACATATAGTGCTCAGATTAGAATTAGTTTTTCCCCACAGTGAAAGCCTGGCATTACAATTCTCAGTATGAGTCCCTTACTAGACTGTCTTTTGGGTACAGGCGGGACCCTTGGCCTTTCAAAGATGCCAGTCTGCTGAACCACAGCTACCATGAGAGATACCTGGATATGCTGTGCCAGAGAGAACCAGACTGGGTGACTGACTTTCTCAAGCTGTCAGACATGTACCGGCCAGACGAAGCAGTGCAGGTAATGTAACCCATCCTTGAAACTTTTATTAAAGTAATTTTACACAAGTAAGACTTTTGAGAAATCAGTTTATGTGGAACTCAAAACAATTTTACATATAAACAATTTTTTAAGGGAAATTTTGGACCACAAGGTACAGTATGCCTTAGTTTTGGATTTATTTTCCCTTGATAATGAATGATGATGATGAAAGTACTAGACAGCTGTTTCATGGTAATTTATAATTAGTATGACTATGTATGTGTGTATATGCACGCACGCACACACGCACGCACATACAAACGACTATTTTATAAATGCAAAAGTTGTTCTTTTTTTTGTCCCCAGTACTACTATTTCAGATCATATTCAGAATATCATCCATCCATCCATCCATCCATCCAGCCATCCTTTACTCAACAGCTAACCCGTTCAGTACTCTGGATGGGGCGCCTTATAGCTGAATGATTGCACAAAATTTTAATTATAATGTTTATATATTGCATACAGTTCTGTGTCATTTCATTAAATAAAAATGTTTTACTCAATCCCTTAGTGTCAAGAAGTTGACAATTTCTGCATGTTGGAAACTGAAGCATGATGTTCTTGCATATTTTAATTAACTTTGATTAAGTGCCTGCTTAATTCAGGGGGAAAAATCAAATTATCCAAATAAGTCATACATTTCATAAATCCTCAGGCATTGATTACTGTTCTGTTGTCACCAAGAATTGGGAAGTTAAAAAAAGCATAGGAATTATTTCAGTAAGGTAGCTGAACAGAGTTGAACTGTGACGGAAACACAGAGACGTAGAAATAGCTGTGATACATCTACTGGTTAAAGAGACCGCTTCTGCTGGTCTGAACAGCATAGACATTCACAAGTGCTTCACTTTGTATATTTTTAGAAGTGCAAATGTCTACTCGTATGTGGTGATCGTTGTGATAATTCTGTTAAAGGTGACTGACTAATGAACAGAAACTTTCTGCTTAAGCCAAGTATAGGGTTGTACGAAAAGAAAAAAATATAATGGGCAGACTTTATATGAATACCATGGTAAAAGGCTAAAACTTTAAACTGTTCCTAACACATGATACTGATCGTATACATTAATGACTGTATTTTATTGATCGCTCATCGTTAGCAGTTTTAACCACATTTAAATTCAGCACGAGTGTAGGCATATTTCAGCTTGTACCACTCAGACATTGTGTCAGCATAGAAATTCAGTGACCGTGCCGTTTTTATTACGGCTGCACAAATTTACATCGGATCTGCATTTGATTCATTTAGCTATGACAAAAATGAAGTACGACTGGTGTAATACCTTGTGTGGCTTTTTTAAGTTGGAAAAAGCAGCTGTGTAATTGTAGATGTAGGTTGGAGAAGGGAATGACAATGCACCTTTTTTCCACCCTGAATGGGTAACATCACCAATGCCACCTTAACATCAAGTTTACTTTTCGATATTTGTCTGCTTCCTACAGAACCACATTTCGGATGATATCCGCCGGTGTTGTCCCAGCACAGTAGAGTATGTGCTAACAGTTTTAGAATGCGTTTTTTTTCCCCTAGATAACCCGCAGGCACAGCATGCACAGTGCCCTGGCATACCTGCTGGAAATGCAAGGAAATGCACAAGGTGCTTTTGCTGTCCTCATGGAAGTAAGTAAAGTCCACTTCATGCTAACAAACAATCCATTAGTCCTACATTGAATAAATGTTACTGACACTAAAACAACAAAGAGCTGCCTTATCTCGGACCTGCATAGAGGTTTTTTTTTTTTTTTTTTCCCTCTCCACACTATGGTTTTTGGTTCCAATAATTCTGTCTTAACTTTAGATCTATATTTATTTGTTCAGCCTTTCTGTGAAGTGCCTTTGACAGCATTTAAAAATAATTTGAACTGAAAAATGAATTTGTCAGTGAACATTTTATGTTGGAGGCATTTGAATAACTGCATATGTTGTATTTTCTTCAAGAATTTATAATTTATTCCTTAAATTACTGTATTGTATAATCGTTTTTCAACTTCTTTTTGGTAATATCTGTTTAAAAAAATAAATTAATTAATTAATTAAAAAACTGTGGAGGTTTGCAGTGTAGCTGTTCTCCAGTGCTGAGGCACACTGAATCTGAATAAATGGGTTTTGCCTTGTCACCAGTTTTAAACCTTAACAAGTGTAGTTTTTTGAGATTGGTATTGTATTATTTCAACAGCACCTCAGACTGAGTCTGCAAAGTCTGATGCCTCCGTCCATAGCCGTAACTGAAGGCAAGTCACAGCTGCAACTTTACACTCGCTTCCGTGTGTGTGTGCGCGTGTGCGCACTGTATTGCTAAGGGGTATTTTTAGGTGGAAACTGCAGATTTAATGCCAATGATATGCATTCTGTAATCATGTAAATGCGGAATTTATGTTTGTAGACTTGTCTTACTAATCTTTTGATCCATCCAGGTGGACCGAGAGGGAACACTGAGGTCTTGCAAATTGTATGCACTTTGCTGCACAACATCTTGGCCTTCTGCCAACGTGCATCGGGAACTCTGGACAACAAGGAGAGACAGGTAAGCGTTTAGGCACTGGTGCAACACATGGAGTGCGGGTCACTGCTGTTTCATATTTGAGTTTTGTTCATATTTTACTTTCGTATTTTTTATTAGTGTAAGTTTTTTTTTGCCAGGATTTGTGGTTTCCCCTCCTTGACTTCCTGATGTGCCCAGATGAGCAGGTAGAGGGACCACTGTCAGTGGAAATTGAACAAGGTAAGTTAAGGAATTAATTATTCCTGTTTAGCACAAAATTAGTGTTTTCCACATCAGAATTGTTTTGTGATACATATGCTCCTCTCCTGTTGTGGTGCCAAGTGATTGTCACCGTTTCCAGTTTAGTTGTAATGGCATGTCCCGTACTTTGTCTATGAGTTACATTAATGTAATGTATTAATTCTTAAATTCACTAAAATAGCATTCTCTTACGTCATTTGTTAGTCCGAGCCTCTTGTTGCTGAATCACATTAGTCACTGAATAAAACTTTCAGCAAAATTTATGATAGTAAGGGGACAACATGATGGTTCAATTTGTAGCACTGTTGTCTCACGCTCCCAGGGTTTGGGGGTTTGAATCCTGCCCTTGCTGTGTGTGCACGTCAGCATGCGTGTGCTTGTCTTCCTGCACACGTGTTTGCGTGTGCACGTGTGTGTGTGTGTGGCTTGCATGTCCCCATGCTGCGTGAGTCCTCTGGTTTCCTCCTGCAGCCCAAAGATGTGCTGATTGGTGTTTCCAAATTGCCCATAAGGTGTGTGCTTGTGCCCTGTGATTGATTGGCTCCCCATCCAGGGTGACTCCTTGTGCCCTAAGCTCCCTGGAACTGGCTTCAGGCTATCCTGCATAGGATAAGTATGAAAGATGGATGAGTGATTGGACCGGTGGCATAAAATGATAGTAAACTCCACCCCCGGATGACATGCCTGTCACATCAGACCTGCCCACCACCCTCATCCTTTCATATGTTCATTACAGGCATTAAGGGTCTCACCACGGAGGTGATAGAAAGCATGACTTCCTTTATTCCTCTCATGGACATCTTGCAGCGACTTTTGCAGGTATTGACTGTATAATCATTGTTAGGCAAACATCACAGGCTGAGGTTTTTATAATTGAGTTCTAGGTTCTCAAATTTATGTTGTGCATGGTCAGCCAGTGATTTAATGTAGGTTCAACTCTAACTTGTATTATTTATTTATTTTTATGTTTTTGTGCATAATTCATTTTATGTACTCATGTCTCACTAAATAGAGCTTTAAAAGTTGTTAAGGTCCTTCCTCACTGAGAAAATGGGTTTTGATCTGTCTCACGTAATTTGTCTTACAAGGATACAAGTATCAACGTGGGGAAATATGGAGAAGTGAAGCCCATCATATTTGGTATAATTGATGCGTATGTCTACGAGAAGGTAAGCCAATGCCAGCTATGTATAAGCAGACCTCCACTATACTGGTTAGCAAATAAATGACGTGTTAACTTTGATCAAAACCGAGTTACCGAGTTAGTTTTTTTTTTTTTTTTTATGAAATGCATCTTATGTGGAGAAGGTCATTAATGTGAGAAATTGCTTCTCACTTGTATGGCAGACCCTTATGGAGGTGACCAGTAGTCTCTTCAGCCAAGACCTGCACTGGTCCCTGTGCAGCTTACGTTCTGTAGTCACACGTGGCCTGTCTCCTGCCTACACTCAGTGCAACATCTGCACTCAACGCTACGTTTCAAGGGCTACATCTGGGGCTAAAGTTATTGCCTTCAGGTAAGAAATGGCCTTTTATACCTTTCATGTATAATTCTCCAGTGGTCTCGGTGTTATGGTGTTCCCAGTTCAATAGCAGGTCTCACTGAATCTTCAGTTCTAAATAAGTTGGCAGAGTGATAGGAATTGAAACAAGATGAAATTTCAAAGCATGTTTGAAATTCAGCAGCTACATTCATATGTACATCCATTCCAAGCAAACAGGTTGGATTATTAATGTGAAATGTGGCAAAGTGTTGCAACTCCTGTTTATGTAGTACAATATAATTATCAGTCCTCCACGTCCTGTAATGTGCTGTTTCCAGTTCCGAGATTGGCTATTCTGGATTTCTAGACCAAGCTGTCTATAAAATGTCACGTTTTTACTTGAAGTCGAGATTAAGCATAATGCCATCTGTGACATTGCATGGTTTGTTTGGCAATTGGATTTGTTGGAGAACATATGTCACGGTGTGCGCCATTTGGGTTCTCCCCCATTTGTTAAAGATGGCTCAGCCACACTAGCATGTAAGTGCAATTGGTGTTTATTATAATATTCTCAACAAGAATCGACAGTGAGGACAGTGCGCTACACAAAAAAAAAAAAAAAATACTGTGCAAAACAAAAAAAATACAACACGATTCACATGCATATATTTACAGCAGTGGGCCCAGAAACCAGCAGTGTTTCCTGGGCTTCCCACTTCTTCAGTCAGAATTTTACAGTGCAATCCACGAACCATCCAACCCTCCAACCAACCCTGGCTTGGTCCAAGCCTTGCCCTTTATAGGCTCCTCCCCCACTGGTACATGCCATTCTTTGGACAATCAAATAATTCACATGAACAATGCACCCTCAATGCACACATACACTTGCATCTGTAACTCAGTTCAAGTCTTTACACAATTAAAACGCTTGCTTTATGCTTTGGGGGATTTTAAACTTCCTTTATTGCATCTCCCTTTTTACCTTTTTGGTGCGGGCATCTTAGCTCACTTGAGTAACCTCTTTGCAAATATGTGAGACGTCCCACATGTCCTGTGTTTGTTTCCTCACATGATAACCCAGGACCAGAAGAAATTGTGTAATAAACAAACAGCCACCTGTTGGACAAATAGAGAACACAAATAACCCGTAATAAAGCTGTTTTCTTTCACAATGGCGGTATTGTTCCATGCAATAAATGTGTGTTTGTGTGTGTGTGTGTGTGTGTGTGTGCGTGTGTGTGTGTGAGAATAAAAGAATGGGAGCTGCTATGTGAAATAAAGGTACGTGTAAACAACTACGCATTGCGAAACTGAGATTGACTGAACAGATTAAGATGCTGTGTGAGTGGCTGCGAGTTGTGTATGTTACGTAAGTGTTCGTTCTCTGTGACCTGAGACAGAGCCCTCTGTCACATCACCTACCCCTCTTCAAGACTGCCACCGTATGGCAGTCAGGACAGGTAATCTGCCAGGACATTCTGTTGTCCAGCCTTATGACGCACTGTAAAACAGTACGCTTGTCAGGTACCATCAGATCACTCTGACATTATGATCCTTAATCGTCTAGATCCAAGTGAGTGCCAATGATCAGTGTCAAAGTCAAATTCCGGGCCCAGCAGGTAGTACCTTAGACTGTCAAGAGCCCACTTTACAGCTAGGCACTTCTTTTCAATCGTGGCATACTTCACCTCTCTGGGCAATAGTTTCCATCTTAAATACAATACAGGTCACTCTTTTCCTGGTTCTCCTTGTGCCAGCACCGCTCCAAGATCCACAGCGGATTTCTCCACTTGCACAAGGAAGAGTTTTGTAAAGTCTAGGCTTTGTAACACTGGTGATGAGCAGAGGTAGTTCTTAAGGGTGGTGAATGTATTCTCACAGTCCACTCCATTCTCACAGTCCACTCCACTGGATTTCTGGCCTTCCTACTATTCAGGTTTATTAATGGCACAGCAATAGTAGTAAATTGAGGGATAAATCTTCTATGCCACCCAATAAGCCCTAAGAAAGACCTTACCTCTTTCTTCACACATGGCCTGGGACTGTCTTGTATGGCTTTCACCTTGTCTACTTGTGGTCTCACCACTCCATCCCCAGCTGGTAGCCCAAATATCAAACTTCCTACTTGGCCCAGTCACATTTTTGTATATTTAATGTTAAGCCAGCCTCACAGATATGCATCAGCACCCAGTGAAGATCCTCCAAATGTTCTTTCCAAGTATTGCTGTAGATCACAACATCATCCAAATATACTGCACTACAGACTTCACAGCCTTGCAACACCTGGTCCATCAGTCATTGAAATGGAGCCTATGCCCCATGCAAACCAAATGGCATGACCTTGAACAGGCCTAAAGGTGTTCAAAAGGCAGTGTACTCTTTAGATTTCTCCTTGATCTGCTAATGTGCCTTACAGAGGTCAAGGGTAGTGATATATTTTGCCTTTCCAATCCTCTCCAGCAGGTCATCAATATGAGGCATAGGATATGCATCAAATTGGGAAACTACTTTGAGCTTGTAAAAGTCCAAACAAACCCTCAATAAGCTGTGCTTCTTAAGTACAACCACCACTGGGCTGCTCCACTCACTCTTGGATGGCTCAATCACACCCAGCTGCCACATGACCTCTATCTCTTTCTTCAGCAGCTACACCAGCCTTTCTGGCACAAGGAGAACCAGGAAAAGAGCAACCTGTATTGTATTCCCACTTTTGACACCAGTGTAATGGACCAAGGGATCGAGCGGGGCTCGAGCTTGGGTCGCCCGCACCAAAGATAAGGGATTAGCCAACAGAGCCAAAAACTCAAGTCTTTGGCTTCAGAAGCCAATCAGTCTCGTGTCTTCAACATTTGGGGTGACATCTCCATCCATGCAGCTGACCTGCCACCACCCATGGTGGTCGTTACACTGCCCCCTCTGTAGCCCCCTGCTCAACCTTGTCCGCACTCTGGCTGAAGCATCTCATCCCACTCCTGATACCAACTAGGTAACCTCCATTGTCCCAGCTGTCTCTCTGATCCTTTTTTAGCTGTCAGGTGTAGATGCTGTGGTGGTCCTTTGCAAGCATTGATATACTGCAGGGCTAGCTTTGCTGCCATCAGTCCATTGTCCGGTTCATGTTCCTTGACCCAGGTCCAAATGTCATAAGGTAAAACACAAAGCAACTGCTCCAAGTTGATGAACTCACCAATCTGCTCCTTGGTGTGCTGCTCTGGTCATATCCTGTGACAGTAAAGTCCCTTAAGGTGATGATACATCTCTGTTGGTGTCTCTCTGGTTGGTGTTGTAGTGTCTCTGAAGTACTGACGATAGGTCTCTCGGGAGATGTCATACTTCTCTGGTAGTGCTTCCTTGAGTTCATAACAGTTATTAGACTTTTCTTCATCCACGGTACTGTAGGCCTCCAATGCCTTCCCTATGACCAATGGAACAAGCCGACAAACCTACGCCTCTGGATCCCACTTTCAGGTCTTTGCCATGTGTTTGAACCACAGCAGATAGTTCTCAATGTCTTCTCCTTGTTGGTACGCTAGCATCTTTGGATCCTTCCACTGAAATGGAGCTTGAATGCTACTGTGCTTGGGTCAAACCAGTGAATGTTCATAATTCTTCCTCCAGCTGAACCCATAAGTGGATGTGGTGCTGGCGTAGGCAAGTCAAATCATTGACTGGCCTCTTCAGACAAACTGGCTGGTCTCTGAGTTGCCTGTTGGTTAATGTCCTGCCGTGCCATTCGTAGTTCTCACAGCTCATTCATTAGGGCCTTGTCTCGCTTTTCTTGTGCCATTAGAAAGTCCCAAAAAATGGTCACCACCTCCGTTTCCTCCCTTTTTTGGGCTGCTTCTAGGCTTTCTCTGAGCTGGAACCTCACTCTGCTCTTCATCAGACATGTCTGAGGCTTCAGAGGATGCATCTTCCTCTTCTGTTGGACAACGACCCCACTGGTAGACACAGTCGATGGATACTCGAGCTGGATGTGTATGACTTTAACATTATACATAGAGAAGGTAAACAGCATGCTAATGCGGATACCATGTCCAGATGTCCGAACTCAGAGACTCATAACAAAGCTGTTCAATGTGTCATCTCTACTATCACCTCCACAGACAGGGTAACACCTGTTAATAGTGGCAGACATGACAATGCCATCACTGTTAGTCCTGAAATGCAACACACACTCTTAATTGACTCTGACAAGTTAACACATGAACAACAGAAAGAGGATAAATGTCTTAGAACAGTAATTTCATGGCTAGAGGATGGTACATCTAGAGCACCAAAAGGCCACTTGAAACGCTCCTACATCCTGAGGAAACTGTGGCACAAGTATCCCAAATTAGTTCTTTGACAGGGAATACTGTGCAGGAAAGTAAAGGCAAGTCCACAAACACCCATCACCTTCCAAGTTGTGCTGCCTGCTGCTCTCATTCCTACAGCTTTGAAAGGGTTACATGGTAATCAGTTCAGTGGTCATCTCAGTGTGGAGTGCACACTGCAATGAGCCAGATACATCTGTTAATGGCTATACATGGCCTGTGACATTCACAAGTTTTGTGCTGAGTGCTTGCCATGTTAAAACAAGGTTGCCCCACTCCGTATGAGAGAGCCCCACTGCAACCTATCCAAGTGGAGAGACCGATTCAGAAGGTTACTGCAGACATCACTGAGCTACCTGTCACTACACAAGGCAATAGGTATGTCCTGGTAATAGTTGGATTATTTCATCTCCTATGTTAGCTTCTTCCCACTGAAAGATCAGCATGCACCAACTGTAGCAAAGTGCATTTTTGAGGACTGTATAAGACAACATAGTGTACCAGAGGCAATTCCAACTGAACAAGATCAACAATTTGAATCTGACCTTTGATGGCTGACCTTGGTCAGTTGGACTGCATGTGGCGCGAAAGCCAGGGAACTAGGCCACCCTGTAGGTGAAGTGGGAGCTGGGGAATTGGACTAAGCTTCAGGCGGCATCGGGACCAGGGAATCAGGCTGGACAGCAGGTGGCATGAAGACTGTGAAACTGGGCTAGTCTGTGGGAGCCATGGACATGGAGATGTGGGACAAGGAGCATCACCTAGAACCTGAAGTGGAGAAGCCTGGGAACCAGGGAAGGTTATGTGGGTCTCTTCAGGAACCAGTGAGTGGCTCAGGTCCTTCAGGGATGCCGTAGATCACACTGCCCTGGGAGGGGGACCCAGCTGATTTTCAGGGGTATCTGCCAGCCTCTCAGAGGCAGTCTGGGCCTGTGCAGGGCTTACAGCACTGGTTGAGGCCACACCGGGACCCATGGGGCCAGAGTGGACCCCCGAGGATCCACATGGCAAGGCAGAAAGGTGAGCATGACAGTAGTCATGAAGTGGCATGGGCTGGATGGGACAGGGGAATCATGTCTAAGGAGCAGGGAGACCAGAGCTGAGGATTAAAAGACTGTGGGGACATGAACAGCCATGGAAACCAAGGGAACATGAATGGGCAGGTCAGATATCAGCGGGATAGAAACTGAGGTGTTGGAGGTAGATATGGCTTGGATGGTGATGTCAAGATGATACCAGAGGAGGCAAGGATGGACACATCTAGAGCGCACAAGAGACAACAACCAGCAAAGGGGAGTCTGGGTGTTGGTAGGCACTAAGTGGGGGAGCCACTGTGCTTGAACACTACAGGTCATCCCACCTGGAGTACTATTCCAGACTATCTGGGAGCTGCATTGGACCTGGGTGACAGACACAACAGGAGATGTCTGAGTGGCAACAACAACTATTCCAGCCCACTCTGTCTGGTGTGCTACTTCAACACACAAGTAAAAACTGAGCTGAGAAGTCAAAGTTGTACCATTAAAGATAACTGTCTGCATGTGAGCTCAAGAGAGAATCCCTATGAACAGATGTAACCCCTACTGGCTTGAGGCACGTTGTCCCTATCCAGAGAGTCTATGCAGACTCTGGGGTTTGTGGCACAGAACAAGGATATCCGAGAGGGTACAAAAATCTGAAAAAGAGGCCTTTGGATTCTTCCAGTACCTTCCTGTTGCCATGCCCACTCAGCAGCTTCCCTCGTCAGCTGCTGAATAGCAAAAGTAATCTTTTCCCTTTCTGTCCTGCATTGGCTGAGGTATTCCTCAAAGTGAGCAAAATGTCCATTCCGAAAAGTGTCAGGTGCTCTAGGGAAACCCTCAAGAATGGCAGGCATGGCAGGCTTAATAGCCTTCCTTTGTGCTAGACCTCTTTTCATACGGCTGGCTTACTTTATAGTCATCAGTCTGTCATCCTGTTAGTCTTATAGTTTGTTCCTTATCAATTTCTTCCAAGCATGAAATTTTTCTCTGTTCTGCTATTTTTTTCTTATGTTAACTGCTTGGAGTCTGGACCGCATTCCACCCATCATTTTTCTCACTCCATACTTCCATTCCTCCCAACTTCCTGAGCTGTTAATTTCCTCTGCCACTTCCTCTGCCATCCTCTGTTGTATTACTAATGACAGCTTTCTTCCCTGCTTTAATAATAAAATCAACAACATTAGAAACAGACTATGCATAAATATAAAACCTCCAAGTCCACCAACAACATTAATAGCACATTCCTTTAGTGAGTTTTCAACTGTTGATATGCTA
>JABJVR010049142.1:0-22656 GCA_025773905.1 Chitala chitala | reverse complement strand
CCACGCACACAGACCCAAAGCGGGAATTGAGCCCCAGGCCTGGAGGTGCGCGGCGACAGTGCTAACCACCACGCCACTGTGCCGCCCACCTGGAAATAGCATTTCAGTTAAATTATTAACAGTTGCAGGACAAGGAGAAGGGAAAAGCCAGAATGAAGCTAAGACAGTAAGGCAAACAGCATGTTATATTGCTTATACACACACACGCACGCACACACACACATACATACACGCATACACATACACACTGTATGTATGGCTATAGGTATAGTGTTTAATAAACCTTGTTTTTCCTTTAAATTGACAATGCTTATAGCCTATCACACGCAGCACATAGGACAGCAGAACAGCCAATCACACTGCATGTTGTGATTTTAACTCGACGGTAAGATGTAAATGTTAACATGGCTGCGTGTGAGCAAAATGGTGACACTTAGAACAAAAATACCTTCAAAAGTTGGGAAATTGTTTGGATACCACACGTGAAACCAGACATACACAAAAAACACTGAAAGATACTAATTGCTGTCAGCAGTGTCGCGTTTGCACTCTTACCATAATACCACTTTTACTATGGTAATTCAATGTACTGAATGAAATAATTGAAAACTTAGAACTTGTTTTTTTGTTCAGGCTTTTTTTGCAAAACTGAACAAATTTTTATTTACACGGTGGTGTGCTTTAAAAATGGAAAATAGCATAAACAGGCCACAAAAGGTGGACAGTACTAGCACAGGAGTGGTGTGTGAGAGCTGGACTGTGACTTCAACACTCAGAAGAGGAGCATGTGTCAGAGGAGGAAGATGAAGAACAAAAACAATCACGTCAGTTGAAATTAGAGCAACAATGATAGATCATGTTTGGTCCATGGCGTGACTGTAAGGCAGGCAGGACAATGTGTGCAACCTAATATCACCGTAATTAGGACATTCACAGAAGAAAACAGACACAGTAACGTGTTTGGTATTTGAAAGGTACAGTACAGTAAATGTACATAGTAGGATGTCTCAGTGCATTGGTCTATCAATACTTTAGAATGAGGGTGGGATAAAAATTATAAGAAAATTTGCCAATACAGTATTACAGTACACCTCTGGTCTGTAAAATGACCTCTATTTGTGGAAATGAAAGACGGCCATGTAAGGGTGTATGGACACTTGTGTTCTCACAGCAGAAGACCTTCATTGTTAGTATGTTCTATCAGAATAATGCAATTTGACTGTGTGAAATACCACTGCAGATTACCGAAGACAAACATTTTGAAGGGATCAACAGTTTGAGCCTTAGCACAACTGACCGTGTCCTGCAATATAACCACGTGGATGAAACGAACTTTGCAAATACCGTTTGAGCGCAACCTGAAAACCGTTATCAAAATAAGAGTAAAGGATGTCAACATGTGCAAGCCAGTTGTAATGAAAACACTGAAGAACTGGTTCAGTGTTGTAGAGCCACGTTTTATTAACCAAAGCAGCCAAAGCACAATGGGTCAGGAAACACGGGAAGTCCAACGAAACAGGTGTGACGTCCAGTAGTCATGGAGATTCATCCGCAAACGTAGAGTGGGGATGGAGAGAACATGAGGGAGAGTTAGGAAGCCTGGGCTGTGGAAGGCACGTCACATGAAGAATCACAAGACTCTAAGGAACCTGACCATTCAGTATATATGCCACAATGTAATACTTAGCGAGGGGATCGCTGTTTGCTCTGTCTTTTCAAGCCTATCTTCCTGATTGCCACAAAATAACTGCCATTATACAAGTGGCTGGCCAGCATGGTGGCAGTGTACCCTGTAGTCAACCTTCAGCAGCTATGGGATTTTCCATTGCAATGTTACATTAGGGCCATACAACACAAAACATTTCCTAACATTTCTGAATGGTCTATGGAGTGTTTTTCTTGGGTAGGAGCAAGAGGGTTCTGAGCAGGCAGAGCATCCTCTGTGTTGTCATTTGGGACAATGTGAACTTTCACTGAGGAGTCTTTCCCAAAATTATGGTGGAAGGCTTATGACAAAATCCCCTATACCTGGGAAAATCTACTTCAGTCAATGCAAATGGCACACAATGACGTAAGAGCGGATTCTTTTAAAGACTGGATTTGACAGGTCAAAGGATTCTTTTCCTGTTGTCTAGCAAGGGAGAACATTGCCCATGATGTAGACGTCCTATGGCCTGACCCAGCCCAGAAGCAGGATGCTGAGGAGACATGAATGACTGACATTGTAAACACAAATAAATATATTGCATTCATTCATTCATTCATTGTCTTGTACACAGGGCGCAGGGCAGGGGACACCCAGGGCGGGGTGCCAACCCACCACAGGGCGCAGGGCAGGGGACACCCAGGGCAGGGTGCCAACCCACCACAGGGCGCACACACACCGCAGTTCATCTTTTTTTTTTTCTTGTTTTTTCATATACATATAAATACATAAATTAACATATGTTTTCATAAATAGAAAAATATGCACTTCTGAGTAAATTTAGTTTTGTTCCGCTATGATAAAGAACACGTTGTTTTGTGTGTGTTTTTATATAGTGTGTATGACTGCTGCGTACTGCTTATTCATTGGCTGGCTTTGTGTGTCATCTGACAGCAGTGTTTCATTTTGAGCAAAGGTAAAATTGTTTTGAGTCAACTGTTTTATTTAGCAGGACAAGTAATGTGAAAGTAACTTTTGGTTTGGGTTTTGTGTTTACTGTTCTGAGAAAAGGAAGATAGGACATTGCAGGAAAACGTGCTTTATCAATTCAGATAAACTGTAATATGAGATTTTATATTGTGATAAATGTTGAAATTGATGCAGAAAAAATATTGTGGTAATATTTTAGCCATATCACCCAGCTCTACTGAAACATGAAACATAAAAGATTCAATGAGAAGAAAAAAGTAAGAATTGGGTTTTTGAGAAGTATAGGTTTTAGTAGGTTTCGAATAGGTGTTAGTAGTAGGAATGTGCAAAACTGAAGCAGGTGTGTGTATGTCTGTGTTTCAGTCTTTTTTTGCTTTCAGAGAAGACCAAGGGGATAATTGGGTCCGAGGTCATCATTTTCCTGGCACCTTTTGGCTCTTTGCTCCATACCAGTCCTGGTCTGGTGCAGCTGCAATGCTGGCCAGACTAGGCTGGGATCTACTTCTGATGGGCTGCTGTGCTCCAGTTTGGGCTGGGGACTTCTTCACATGCTCTGCACTGTGTTATACTGCCTGGCTTCTTCAACAAACTGCCCCCCTCCCCCGATGCCATCATCCTACCCAGGTGCAGCCCTGCTCCTCTATGTATAGTGCGGGTGCCACTCAGCTCAGGCCGGTGCCAAGCCCATTTCCTGGGAAGGTCTCTAACCCCCTTATTAAAATGCTGGAGCTGTGCTCTGTTTCCTTTCCTGCTGCCCGCACCCCCCACTGCAAGTCACTCACAGCCCTTTTTTTCACAGATGAGGTGTAACTTACAGCAGCAGTTGTTTTGTAAAACTTCCACTGAGATGAGAAAAGACATAGTGCCATTCTGCCATTCTGCAACACCACAAACTGAAAAATAAATTTTTCCACATTCTGGTAATATTCATTATGAGCACCATGAAATAATAATAATAATTGACACCACCTGTGTTAGATGTCTTGTTCCTTTATCCACTTTATTCTTATTGCACTTTTGTTAGAAATACGCCAGAGTTCCACCCCTTTTCCTAGAGGCCTTCCAACTTGTTATGACTACCACGCTTTGGATGGAAAACGATTGTATGGCCTTGTGTTGGCTCCATATGAATACATTCACCATGTGACTCATTCTCTTTCACTAGAGTCACTCACTGCGCTCCTTGGGGAGCCAGTGACTAAGTGCTACTGGCTTACAAATGAAGCACATTTGTGTTGGTCACTGCTGTTTAATTTTCTCATATTTTTCATTATGTTTTTCAGTAATGCAATTTGAATACTTCCCCAATTGGGCATCTGAAATTGATGTAATTACACAGGCATGTCAGTTATGGTTGTGGTCATGGCATGGTTACTGAAAGTTATGAAACAGCAAATGCTAAACTTATGTGTAAGATCAGCAGCAGGAAGACGTGGTCAGAGAAATGCGACACTGCTTCTGTGACCTCTGTGTAACACAGGAATGCTGTTTATACACTTCATGCTAAGATCATATCATTACATACTTGATCGTAGATCTGCATGTGTAAAGATGACATTTGGTGCTTTTAAAGTACAACACTGCTATGGTCACTTGAAGCATAGTAAATAGTGTTTGTAGTGGGAGGATCTGCCTGTTTTGGCTGATTCTGTGGCAGAAGGTTTTCTTGTGGAACCGTGCAGTGTGTCATCATTCCTCCTCCTCCTCTTCCTCATCCTCCTCCTCCTCCTCCACCATAGCAGCCCGTTGAGATCTGTGTACCTCTGAGCCATCTGACTCTCATTAACAAAACACTATAGCACAAAATCCAGCTGGAGTCAGCCTCCCCAAGGACACACTCCACTTTCCCAGAATAAAAAAAAGACCCCCACCCTCATTGTTACACTCGTAATTTGTCGTCCACTAATACTATTAGTACGTATCGGGACTCTCTTGGAGCTGAGAGTGGGAAAGAAAGATCCTGGGAACAAAAGATGGCTGAAAAAGCCACATCTGCTTTGCATCTGGCTCCACGTGGTGCTGCGTTGACGTCCAAGAACAATAAGTGAGCTTCCCGTGCCTCAGGAGGTCTGTCAGCCGGCCGGCCTTGGGCTGCACACCCCAAACTGAGAGATGGCACGGTCAGGGAGAGCTCCCTCACCTCAGGATACAGGACACAGGTTCTGCAAGCTTTTTACCCTGACTATGTGCCATGACAGAACTGATAGTTCTGGTTGCCTTTGTCTGAATTCTTCTTGTTAACATTTTAAACCTCTGCTTTAAATGTTTCAAGAGTTGTAGAAAACTTAATCGCACAGCATTTTAGCCATAAAACCCATCGCAATTTTTTCACAAATTTTTCTTTTTGAAGCGGATTAAGTTTTGCTTGAAAAGGCCGCCCACTTGTTGGTACTTGGTGCATATTTCTGGAAATGGGAAAGCCGGTATTGTTCCCCCCAGCCCAAAAGAACAGGGCTGCAATGACATAAGATCATGTTCAAGTTGCATGTGCAGTCAGTCAGAGCAGCGTACCACCAAGAAGCAGTTCCCATGGCACTGCAAGTGACATCCCCATGTAATTAGATCATTACAAGCAATTAGATGTCATTTAAAGGGAAACGCTCTCATTCCCATGATTGGTGGGAGGAAGAGATATTTGAAATGGGATCTGATGTGAGGCCGCCTCACCTTCCGTGAAACGTGACTGCGAGCTGGCTCAGCCCATGCTCCGTTAAACACCCGGCAGCGCGCATTCCACTTCTCATGTACGCCGACATTTTTGGAACCCTTTTAGCTGCACCACAACACACTTGCAGGATTAAGAGCTGTTTACATGCTGTTCTTATCTTTTTTCCGTCCACTGATTGCTATCGGAAAGCTGAATTGGTCACCAGATATACAACACTGTTTGGCCTCAGGAATCTCCACACACTGTGCGATGGCCAGTATTGTAGCAGCTAAAGTGCTTTGTCAAATACTGCATGCAACTGTATGAGTGCAACAGTAATACCTAATATCTGTCTGAAGAAGGAAACTGACAAAACCGCTCTGTGCCATGCAGGTATTTTAGGTTTAGCCTTATTGCCACATGGTTGCTTTGTTAATGTTGTTTTAATTTGCAGTCTTGTCGTGGAAGTTACTTGAGGTCGAGGTACAGAAAATTATGTTAATTCCTTTCTGTGATACAAGAAAACTGTCTCTACAAAGTCTTTTTTTTCTAACAAAAGCTTTTGTTCAGTGTTCTTGGAAAGTGAACACTATTGATGATGGGTGCAGATAATGCTTAGAAATGGGCTTAAACGTGGTTTTATCCGCTGCCTTGTGGTTTTGAGAGTCGCACCATTCCCAGCATGTACAGTGGCCCACGTGGTGCAAAAGAGTGAGTCACACATTTGGGATTTATTATGCTAATAAATCTGTTTGTTGTAAGCTTTTAAGATAATCACTACCATCATGACCCTGCCATTCTGTTCTGTTTTAATAGGGTATTTTTGAACAGCTACTTTTAAAGCTAATTTAAATCTTCAGTTATGCAGATTATTGCTGTCCTAAGATAGATTCATGACAATAGTCTCTAAAATGTTCTGTCTTCTAATTACATTGTGCATCAGTCTGATGTAAATTGACAATATGTTCAAAGATCTGGGAAATTATCTGTCAGCAAATACACGAATGTGTTTCTGTTTTTATTTATTTATTTTTTGCAGACCTTCAGACCTTCACTGTAATGACAAAAGTTTTCCTTGAAACTACTTTGAAAGTAATTTTTAAATCCTTGGAAATTTACGTCAGACTTGCAGTTTGCTACTCAGTAAAATCATTGCGTTATGTTTATTTGTTAAGGAATACACTGCACAGGGATACATTGCGCAGGGATACACTGCGCAGGGATACACCACACAGGTATACAGTGCACAGGGATACACTGCACAGGGATACACTATGCAGGAAAACACTGCACAGGGATACACTGCGCAGGAATATACTGCACAGGTATACACTGCAGTGGAATACCCTGCACAGGAATACCCTGCACAGGAATACACTGCACAGGGATACACTGCAGTGGAAAACCCTGCACAGGAATACCCTGCACAGGGATACACTGCACAGGAATATACTGCACAGGGATACACTGCAGTGGAATACCCTGCACAGGGATACACTGCACAGGAATACACTGCACAGAGTAGTGCGAGTGCAGTAGACCTCTCAGTGTCTGTTCAGACAATGGAGAGAGATGTGTGCAGACACTAGAATTTTTTTCTATTTCACTGGCTTTTCCATTGTTTGTGGAATGGTGCTTGTAGAAGAGATCAGACAGAGGGCTGTCTTTGTGGTCCGGGGTGCTGTGAGTGTCCTCTTAGAGATGTAGACAGGGCATTCGGCAACCGTGCTCAGACGTGAAATGGAGCAGCACCCCCTTACCCCCCAATGGTGGAACAGGGACAGCCCTGGGGCATGGTCAGAGAAAAAAACCCATGCCATGGAAGAGTGGGGAACAACTGAAGGACTGGCACACATTTTTAACTTCACCCCCCCCCCCTCGAAAAAGGTGCATTCTGATTACAGCCAGTCCTGTGTGCTGCACTGCTGCACTGCGGCACAGCAGTGACATGACTGTCTGGCCAAGGTGGTGCATTACTAACTGCAAAAGGAACCGCTCCATCACACAAAGTTTGTACATATACACTAATGCAGGTATGTGAACAAAATGACAGCAAAACCTTTTATACGTTATGAAGTGTGTCCACACTGAACACAGAAGAACGTAACGCATATTATGTCTGTAAATATATTGTGTAGTACAAATGGGTCCACACTTAGTGTTAAAACTCTACTGCACCTTAAAGTAAAACACAACATGTAAAAAGTCTTACTTTTATATCACCCAAGTCTAAAATCTGTTTATATGGCAATGAGCCCAGTAAAGAGAAGGTGGAGGGGGGGCAGCTGATCAGTGACAGACTTAGTGCAGCCTGAGTTATACTGCAGACTGTGGGGGAAAAAGAGGTGTGCAGCAGAAGCACATGGATGACCCAGACTTTACCCTGGTACACAATGATAGGGGCTGTCTGGCCTTGCTTTATATCACCCCCCCCCTTCCCAACACAGGGACAGTGCAATGTTAGGAAATAGTTCACTGAGCTCAGGACAGAACGTAAAGCCCCCTAGTGGCAAACACTGGTTAATGCAACAAAAGCATGAGCCCACAGTAGGCCCATAGTGTGCCAGCACTGACGCTGAGTTGTCACCACAAATACTGTCGGTGCTCACCAGCTGCTCGTAAAAGTGATGGCCATTCCCAGCAAGATTACACCACACTTTTACGCTCTTTATGGCTAACTGACGGGTATTTACCTTCTGAACGCTGAAACACGGAAAGGTCAAACATGAAAGCAAGCACAGGAGGCAGCCCACTCCAGTAGAGGTTGTATAGTTGTAAATGCCTGGTGATCCATAACTGTCTGAGCACTAATAGGATAAAATTTTTGTGCCAATGAGGACTGTTGGAGGGACATTTAAATGTAGCACATTTAGTAATTCTGAACAGCTCAAATTAGGGCCACCAGGAGGCTGAAGGTGATGATGGAGAGAGGTACAGCCTAGATGGGGTGCCAGTGTGCTGCTTTTAAATGTTACCTTTTTTCTTGTTTTTATTGCATTTTTTAATGTTTTTAATTGACCCTAAATTGGTTGTTTATTAAATAGGTAATGGGCAATGGTTTAATGATTAATTGTGACATTGCTGAATAAAATGAATATTTATTAATACATTTAAAATACACAGTAAATGTAAAAGTACCAATAGTTGTATTATATACAGCGTATGTATACCTCACACATTAGTGTGTAAACACTGTATGTGCACAGTTCACGTGTGTGTGGAGGTCTGCAGTTTTTCTAGTGATCTGATCACACTTTATTCATTAGCCTGATGGTGGCACCACAGGACGCCGAGGTGACTTCGTTCACATCTCACAAGATAACACGGAAGTCAACTGCTGTTTGTGTTCATTGTGCGCGTGCGTTTGTGCGCACACACTGTGCTGATAACAGTACGTGAGCCTGATGGTGTTTTAAAGTTCAATTAAAAAATGACACAGAATAAAAATCTAATAAATATTCAGATAGTTCACACATGCATTCAGTTGTGCTTTGCTTTGAATAGTGTGTCTAACCTGTGGTTTTCAAATTATTTTTGTAGCTGCCAGAAAGTCTGTGCAATATATTAAGAACAAGCCACAGCCGGAGCCTGTTTCACCCTGTCTGATGTGTATAGTCTGCTCCACCTCTCCCAATACTGTCAGTTCATATTTCTGAAGGCACCGAGTTTTCATAACATTTGGAACTTGAACTGTGCCTGTATAACTGACATAAATCACCTTCACAACAAATGCCAGAAACTGATTAACGCAAACCGAAAGTGTCAAAATGAAACTGAAATCAGTTAATCCAACTTAACAATGAACAGAGTTATACATAGTAATGCTGCTAACTTTGTACATGTATTATTGTTGTAATTGCCACATTTACCACTAAAGGAAGGGCTCTGGTGTTTTTCAGAGTGACAGAGACCTGAAGTGCCCTGCTGTAATGTGCCCTGCTGTAATGCGCCCTGCTGTAATGCGCGCTGCCAGCTGCCCTCTGTGGGATCTCAGCTCTCCCCCGGCACATCAAGGTCTCTACACAGCGCAAGGAATGTGTGACAGGAGAGGGCGGGAAGAGCGCGTAGGCCGTGAATTCTGCCAGGACTCCGGTGACAAGTGTGTGATTCATACCTCCATATGGCATTGTTTAAGAAAATGTAACGCAACTCAATGACATTAACGTGTGTATTTTTGAAGTCAAATCAGACACAGTCTGCGGTGATGAACTTTAGTCACTTGGGAGTTCTCGGTGGTGATTGTTGACTGCTGACCTCTGTTTACCCCCACTGCGGTGTCATTATCATGTGAGGGGGGTGGTGGTTATGGTCATCATTCAGTGTTGGTCACCACCCAGCTTCAATGCTTTCATAATGTAATTGTGTGTAAAATGTACCTGTTCTATAATGGTAATATCATCTCCAAACAAAATGTTCCTCCCAATTTGTAATCCACAATAGCATGTTTTTTTTTCAAATGGTTCAATATTTGAGCCAAAGTATTTTCATATGTCATCAAACAGCATCTCCTAGTGGTTTACAGATGATAAATATACAGCGAAAATTCCCCAGTTTAAGCCTGAATTGCACAATACATGTGTTACACTGACAAAGCAAGAGGATCAAATGCCACTTTAAAGTGGTTTTAATACAGTATTTTTAATGCAACTTTTTTAAACTCATCACATGCACACACACACACACATACACGGTACCTCTTCCTCCCTACCCAGGTTATCCAATTTACTGGATTACTAAATGAAACAACATGATTTTCATACCATACAGTGTCTGATTTACTGAAATCTGTCCACAGTACCAACCCACCTCCATTCCTCAGTGTGCCATTAGTGCTTACTTTTGTGCTAATGCCTATTTATGATGTTTTTATAAAGGGCAAATGGAAGGATGTAATAAATTATGACTACATGTAGAAGAGATACATCGGCACCTGGGTGCCGTTTACTCTTTACGAACGTCAAGGCTAAACAGACAACATCTGGTAGCATTTACACTCTGTGTTTGTGCGCAGTGTGTACTTTGGCAAATAACATGCCAGCATTTTACATGGTCTCTCACAAAACAAAAGACAACCTTTTCCTACAAGAAGGATTCATTTCAGGGAAACACTGAAAAAAATAAAAAAGGGGAACGCTGAAAAAATAAAAATAATCGCTTGGAGCAAAGACGTTTCTGTCATGAGGAAGCGTGACATTGTTTGCAGAAAAAACGTTTTTCCTTTTTTATTTCTTTGGGTCTTTAATGAATGCTTAATTACATTGTTTCCTATGTACAGTATGTGTGGGAAACTCATTGATAAAGCTGGACTTCAGTCTAGAATGTAGAGATGGACTCAGAGTTGATGTTGGAGGATTTTGGTTAATTAAACTCATTAATAGCTTCTGCTGCAGTCTGGTGTCCCCTGCAGTGAGTCTCTGATGATTTATGGAAATTTGAAAGAGTCAGGCTACTTAAACATGCAGTCAGAAGTGAGAAAGATAAAGTAAAACTGAGCTAATCAGGAAGAGATGAAGTAATGCTGTCTCATCATTGAAATTCAGGAAAATTTTGCTACAGTTTGGAGACTAGAATAATGAGGCTTAACAAGAAATTACATAATTGATCAATTTGATTCTCCCACTCAGTGAATTTGCTAGTGAGTGACAATCCCGGATTAGGGATCACACATCCACCTACTACACAGAAGTGTTGGGAAATACTGTGATTTACCCAGTTATTCCTGTTGCCACCACCCTGCTTTGAAAACAGTGTCAGTGTGACGTGGCACAATTAATTACACAGACATCTTAATACATGCAAACAATGCACTTTAATGTGTCAGAATGTTAACTCCAGATTGTCGGTCTCAGTGGAATCACTGCTTTAGCTGTAATAGAGTTCAGTAAACACTAATTTGAACATGCAACTGGGTACAACCATGTGACTACAAGTAAGAGCCACAGAACACCTATTTAGTACACGTTAAAATAGTAAAAAAAAAAAAAAACACATTTATTATTATTATTGTTATTACTCCATCTATGGAACATTACAGATGTTCATTAATTTGATGCAGTATAATGCAAGACACCTGACTGGAACACTACAGGTATGTTTTAAGTTTGCTGATGACTGAGATTGTGCCCTGATGTTAATGTTACGTGACCAGTAACATGATGAGTCCTTCCGCTTCGTGCTCCTAATTGAACATATTTGTACGTTTAAAAGAACTCCGATGTAGAAATGTGCTGAATGTGCCGTCTGACTCAGACAAGAGCATGTGAAATAACACCGTCAGTGAATCAGTCTTATTTAAATTGTTTCCAGTTGCTGTTTTTAACCCGTCTTTTACATTTCATCCACCTCCGCCCCCAACCACATTTTATTTTCAGTTAAAAGGGTAATTTTTGTCATGTATGTTCCGCTGTCCTACTTAAATTTAAAAGGTTCCTATTCACAAGCTCGTATTTTCTGTAAACATCTACCTTTAGTTCGCCACACACCCTGTACACTTCTGTACCGCACAGCAACCTTCTCCCTTTGCCAGTAAGCTCTACCGACTGCCTTGGTCTGACTGCATAATCCTGTTGTGCAGGGTGTGTTACATAAGGCTACTGGCATGTTGGAGTAAAGTATGGTTGTGGTTAATGTTGCTGCAAAGCAAATGACTGTTAAAAGTGCACAGTGGCCACACACACGTTGTGTTTAACCCAACCAGGTCTGGCTCATGTGCCAAAGCTTACCTTGACAGCCTCTTGTCTCAGGGCTCACTGTGTTTAGCGTTACAAAGCGCCCTGTGTACCTGATTATAGGACTACTCAGGGGTTATATGAGCACAAGTCATAAGGAAACTATTACTGTTGTTCTGTATCTTCAGTGATGAAAAAGGGGATTTTGATGGCGGAAGTACAGTGTTTCTCAATGAGAGTGTGTTAGGAAATTTAGCCAATGTGTTTTTTTTCTCCTATTTGCTAAGACAAACAGCATTCTGTTGCATGTCTTGAAACATCAGATAAACACCATTTCTCAATCCCGTAGTGGATCCCATACTTTTTTTATCGTAATGATGGAAGATCTACCACTGCAGTTAACACATGCAAAGGTCGTGTAGGTGGCCTGTGTAACTGCTGCCATTGGACAGCACAAACCTCACTCTGTGACATAGAGCAGAACCTCTGGCCAAATCCACGGTAGAGGCTGGAAGCACAACACAGAACACACATTTTCTCTGCACACATTTCTTTACAATGACTCTGTTCTCAATTTGCCTGTTTTTAACTTTAAATTTCATCTGGAAAATTAAAAACCCTTAAATATTTTGAAAGTACCTGTTCTTAAAACAGCAAATGAGTTTATAAAAATGGTTTGTGTGTGTGTGTGTGTGTGTGTGTGTCTGTGTTACATGGGCACTCAGTTTTGTTTGTGCTTACATGGAATTAAATGTGTTTGATTTTGTTGACCTGACTTTTGAGTGATTATTTCTTGTGATTTGTTCAGCACATTGGGTTGGGTAATTTCAGTAACTGTACAAATTGTTACTTTAAAAAAACTGTGGATACTATGGACACTATACATTAGGCTTTAGGAACTGGATAATACAGAACAGAAATTACAATGGGTTTCAATGACTAAAATGATAAGTGCTGAATTACTGTCACACAAAGACAGACACACACACACACACACACACACACTCTAGGTTTTCTTTGTGTAGGCCAATGAACATAGCACGACACCCTTACATGTACAATTAAGTCTAAATTGTCTTTCTTTCAACTGTGGAATATAATCTACGTCAGCAAAAAACAATGCATAAATTGTGTATGTATTCATTACTTGTACCGTGCATTATTGATAGTTTGCCATCACCCTAACACTGTACACTGTTAATCAAATGAATGAGTCTGTCAAGTGCAGCCATTAACTGCCATTAAAGTCATACATCTCATATTAATGTTATATCCTTTGACTGACATTTAATTTAGTTGTTGTGAATGTGTTGTGGTTCTTTATTTTACTTGCTGTAATATTAACTCTCCTACGATGACTGATCATTACCAGTAATTACACCCACATATATGACTCTACGTCCTGGCATGCACTTTGGCCTTTTCTCATAAAAACGAGTAAGTTTAATGTTTTAGTTTGGCTTCCTTCCCAAGTGTTCAAAGTTGTCTCAAGGCTTTGAGCCGAGATTTGCAACATTAGCGAGCCACAAAGATAGCGATAAGAGAGGAGATTATTGTCAACATTGGCTAGTGTTGTAGAATGTATAGTGTAATTGGGAGATAAGACAATATGCAGAATATACAGAGCATAAAAACAGGTCAGATAGGTCAACCTAAAAATGTTACCATGACACAACTCAGAATCAGGGAATAGATACAACCAAAGGCAAGAAATGCATGAAGTGGTTTTCTCCTGTGTTTAAGGCAGCCATTAATAGCTAATCTGCAAGCCCATAATGTATGATCACCGATACTAAGATAAAGCCATGCTTAAAACATTCAGTATAGATTTAAACCCTGAGATTTATGTCATGTGACATTCCTTATGTTTGACAGACAGTTCAGTACCACAGAAGTTCAAGGGATACTAGGCTTACAATCAACACTTATTTTATTCAATACAATAACAGTTATTTTTTATAAGCACATTATAAAAATCACAAGAAAAAAACAGTATCTTGGGATCTTAGACTGTTGTACATTGTTGACATTAATAAACTCAAGTTAATTAAGAGGGGAGCAGACCTATGAATGCTTAATAAGTAAGCAGAACAAGTGCAGTATGATCATTTTAATTGCACGGCATTCTGAACTCGCTGTATATGTGAGCGTACAACTTGTACAGTGAAAGAGCACAGCATATTGTCATTTAATCTCATATCAGCAAATGAACATGCTTTTTTTATCTTAAACTATAAGAAATACACTACTTTTGCTAAACTTGTGCTACTGGAAATATTAATAAATAGTAAAAATTTTGCTGGATTTGTTATACAAAAAATGTTGCCTAATATTGACCTGATTTACCAAAACAAAAGGTCTAAGACTGACAGCTGAGAAGCAAAAAAATCTCTGGCCATACAGTGGCTCACTGGGGAAGAAATGGGCTGAAAAGAACAGAGCATCATGGAAAGGACCTCACATGTCTTTCCATGACTTCTGTGATGAATTGGAGAACTTTGTGTACTCTTGCCCAGCACAGGAGTCTTTGGAGATGGTGTGTTTGGGAGCATGTAGCCTTGAGCCCATGAAACATCTGTTTTTTCATACGGATCTGCTTTCAAGCTCTGAGGCAGACAATGACCTTGAGAGGGATGACGCTTACTATACAGCTCCATGGTCACCTGAAGGGGAGGAGATTTCCCTTCAGACAGAAAAAACTGTTTTGGCAGTCATGGCCACTCAGACAACTGTGATGACTGCCCAATGTTGGACCCAGACAGCTCTAGGTGGGAAACCGGGTGTAACCCGACCCACTCAGATGCAGTGGCACCACCACCTGGTTACTACAGCCACTCAGATGCCAAGACCTCCAGCCCCTGAATCCTGTGCGCAACAGACTGACCTTTCTCTGCTATCCCAGGATTTGGAGGTGAACAGGGCTACCCAGACCTCCTGTCCACCAGTCCTTCTCCACTCTTCAGTTCAGACCCAATCAGCTCCTGAAATCTTGCCCCAGGTCTTGCCCCAGATCCCGCAGCCCGGCACTCTGGTCCTGCAACCTGGCACTCTAGTCTCGCCAGTCCCGTCTCCCTGGTCGCCAGCCCATGTCTCAGGTTGTGCTCGCACAGGCACAAATTTTGCTGGCGCACTTGTATGTTCCGCGGGTCCACCTGTGGTTCCCACACCGGTCCACGTCACACAACCTACAGCCCCTGTGCACCTGCCTACACATTTTGCGTGCATGCCCTCGCATAGCACAGGTTCATGGATGGTTCCCACCTTTGACCTCCTGCCTCCCTTCCCTGGATCTCTGCCCCTGTGTGCTCTGCTTGTCCCTCCGCCTCCATTGTGCTCCCCTCAGTCATCCTTGTCCTCATCTCAGTCTCCCTCATGTGCCGCTCAGCCTCCCTTGTCCTCGACTCTGGCTCTGGTACACTTCTCAGGACCTCCTCCACCCTCCGCTAGAGGTCTTTTGCCTACAGCTCCCCCGTGCTTCGTGCTCCCTCGCCCCCTCGCCATTCCTTGTCACCCTCGCCTCGTCCTCACTCGTCTTGACATCCCCTTTGGTCGCCCTCGGCTTGTCCTCCCTCACCCTCATGGTCCCCTCAGTCACCGTCACCTTATCCTCCACCGTCATCCTCACTCCACCCTCTGTCTGGTCCGGTGGTTGCTCTGCCTGGCTGCCCACGGTCTGTCCTGTCACCTTGTCTGTCTCTCCTGGATGCCCCCTTGCCTTGTTGGTCCCTCCTCGGACCGTTCAGTCCTGTCTGTTTCCCCTGGCCCCCTTCTAGGTGTTTCCCTTCTAGGTTCCATTCGTGGTGTGCTGTCCCCATCTGGTCTTCCCTGGCTCCCTTGGTCTTTGTCATCACCCAGTCTTCTGTCTCTGGCTCCTCTTGTTCCTGCCCTCGTCATCACCCATGCCCTCAGCTAGCTCCAGATCCTGTCATCTTTGTTTGCTCATGTCTCTTTCATGATTCCTTGTCTCTTGGTTTGCCTTAGTCCCTTATTTCTTGATTTTCGTCCTGTCTTTTCAGCTCTCCTTCTCCCTGGGCTCGTCTCCTGTACGGCTGGGGGAGGCTCATCTCCTGTATGGTTAGGGGGAGTATTGTCACGTCCTGCCTGTCCTGCTCCCTATGACCACCAGGTGTCACCCTTCCTCTTGTCCTTTCCTGCCTGATTATCCCTCGTTATCTCTTGCCAGCCCTGTTTCATTGTCCCCTATTAGTGTTCCTTTATATGCTCCCCTCTTGTTTCAGTTCCTGGCCTGTTGTTGTGGTTGTTGTAAGTGTAAATAAGTAACTGCTATTGTGTTAGTATATTTGATACCTTGTAACCTGTCCATATTCATAATCCTTTTAGTTCCTTTGCCCGGTACCTTGTTTGTTATTTCAATTCCTTTGTATTATTCCCTCAATCTTGTACACCTCGCCTTTGTTTGATCCATTAAACCCGATGCACATTAGACTCAAGCCTTGCCTCCATGCCTCCATTCCCCAGACCGTTACAATATGCTTATTTGTATTTTAATTTCCAAGTATATTCTGAGGTAATTCACTATCTGTCTTATCAAAATGTATACACAATTTTCTTTTGTTTTTAACATATTTTTTCTTTACTAAACCAGTTTCCTAAGAGCACTTTCATATGATTGTTCACAAATGTACTAGTTTTGTTGTCAGTGTATGAGTTAAAATTAATATTATAGTTCTATAATGATCATGGCAGGTGGTAGCATGCAGGGGAATAATACTGGTTTCAGTACTGGTCCATGTGAGACTCCCATAAATTGCTGTTAGACTTTGAAACAAAATGAAAACAATTATGTAGTAAAACTGAATAGTGCACAGTACCAAAGAAAGCACTAAGATTTCAATTCAATTTCAATTTATTTTGATATAGTGCCTTTCACAACAAGTTGCCTCAAAGTGCTTTTATATATCGAAGTGGCATAAGGCACTGTAGCCCTTCTCATAGCACTCTAAATTAAGAATCAGCTACCAAGCAGGTATATCACTTTTAATAAAGAATCAAACAAGACACAACAGACTCCCGAGGAACATGACTAAGAACAAACACCACCACAAAAAACAGGCAGAATGCAACAGTCCACCAGGGTCCAGAGGGACTAAGCCATCTTAAATACAACCCCAAAAAAAGCAGCAGCTGTAGCTGCTCATGTAAGAGGGGGTAACCCAGGCTTGAAATCACAATCCACACATTACCAGACAAGACAATTAGTTCACTGAGCTAAAGACCTGAATCCCTTACGAGGGTATTGACCATATCCTTGTCCTGAGACTGGAGGATTCTCACAGTGATACTTTCATACTCCACTGCATTCACACATGATAGGAGGGGGAGGAGCCTGTGACAGAGAATGCTAGACCATGCTTATTGATGGTGGACGAGCCTGGGAGAAATAAAGCCTTTTGGTCACAGGTTCATGTAAATACCTAATTAGCCTTCATTCAGTAAAGGAATTCCTTGTTTTGCTATAGTTCAGTTCAGTTTAATTCTGGTCTTTATTTTTAAATTAAATTTAGCTCTATAAAATATACATATCAGTGAAAGCCAAAAGCTTTCTACTGAATGATAGTGAAACTCTTGGGGGCAATTTTAATAAAAAGCCACAGGGCAGCAAATGCATTTATTCCAATTTAAACAATTTACACAAAGTGGGCATAATGATAATGGACATTCTGTAAATCTAATTAAACAAATAAAAAAATCTAATCTAATTAAACAGCAGCCATACCCATGAGATGTAACGCTGCATGTATTGTAATCGCTTAGCAACAAAGAATTCCCAGCAACAGGCTGTACTGTAGTGCAATATATTAGAAGCTCTGCACCTCATCTATAGCCAGTGAGCCTCTAAGATGTAAAATGAGATTTCAAAGATTTGGAAAATTTATGCTGGATTTACAAAATGTCAACCGAGACTATGTTTTCTTGGTTATTTATTTAAAGATATGAATTTATTACAGCTGTAACGGTTTTATCTATATTTGATTATTAAATTGTTATACCTGTAATAACACATTTTGTGATTAGTTCTCAGAAAGTATTAGGTAACCATTTGTGCTGAAGTCTTTTAAAGCAATGGTTAGGGCATGTCTGTGTACTTCAGCTAAAAACTAATGTACATTTTTTTAAGCAAAAATTGCACCGATAATGTGCACATAAACACCTTGGAGGAGCACGTTATCGACACACTGCCAAAACACTGTTTATTACCTGAGAAGGTATGCCATTAACTTTTCTTTTTTAGATAATCAGACGGTTGTCAGTCACAACTTTTATTAATATTTTAGTTTTAGCCCCTCCAATTTTTCTGACATTGCTGAAACAGGCCCACATGCACCCATTTTTTTTATTTTTATTTTTCTGTTCATTTTGTTCTACATGTAGATTTTTTTAGTCTTTGCAAAATCCTTCGCTCACTCTCTTGTCACTCGATACCCGTAAATCGCACTTTCGACGATTCCTGAAAATACAAGACTGAATATCGTTGTTTGCAGCACGTTTATTTTCACCAGTCAGAGGAGTCGTGTCATGTCCCACAAAATTTTGTATTTGTTTCCTTCCAGTCCAATCACAAATCGCTCCCACAAAACATGTTGGGTGACACGTGTGTTAGGTGTCAAGCAGATATATGATGAAATGATTCTTCCCCTGCTGTAGTACAGATTAATGATGGCTTCAACAGGAATGTGTAAAGAGAGTTTAAAATGTGTAAAGAGAACAGAGAGTTTATGCACATGTTGCTGTGAAGCATTTCTCCTCACACCTGTAGATGACAGCAGCTCCGATGCATGCTGAATTGATCTGGAGCACATTGTCCTCAGTCCGTCCTGCTGCCTGCAGATAATTTTTGTGTAGATGGTAAGTGTTTCTGTTCTGCTGTGTTGGCCCTGACAGCACTTTCTGTGGGCCGGTAGTCACTTTAGCAGCCCTGTTAAATTGTGCAGACCCGAGAGAGTTTTGGAATGAATTAATCATATTGCTCAAATCACATTAAGTTAAACAGTCATTACTTGTAATTTTCTGTTGAATTGGACTAAAATGAATTAATTTGTTTGTGAAGAAATGTTTGGAAAGTCAGACATATATCCTAATATTGAATTGAAAGATACAGGTATTTGTTTTGTATGTAAAAACTTCACTTAAGCATTTCAGAATCTTCTAAAAGGCAGAATGTTGCCTTTTATAGTAGATATCATCAGTATATCAGGTAAATAGGTGGGCAGGAGAGAGAGGTGTATACTGGCATATACGTCTTCATACATAACTGTCCAAAGTTGAAAACTTTTTTAACTTTGTGGCTGTCCAATAAGTGAAAATGACAGTGGGAAAAACAGTAGGAAAATCATGCCTTTCCCCTACTATAGCTCAACATCTGATCAGCTAACATTCAATGTTCATGATCAACATTTCTGTTTGACATTTGACATTGTATTATATGATGCTGTATCATTGCTGAAGCTGATTTGACTGAATATTTTAAGAAAATTGGAAAATCTTTTACTAAATAGCATTTCCACAAATTGTTTATTTTAAATCTCCTATTCTGCAATATATGTTTAAAGAATCAACAATACAAAGCTCACATTTGTTTTATATATAATTAATATATTACATTAATGTCAGCTAACATAACTCAGCCTTACATACAGGTTAAATCAAACTCTAGAAAGGCTTAATATCTTCTAATATTATCTTCCATCTGACAGTTTTTCATATTCCTTGTGAGTTTTGGTTTCCATACTTAACACAAGGTACAGATATGAAAAGAGGTTTCTGCTGGTGGATGTATTGTGTAGTTACTGTTACTGCTCCTATCTCAGCAAACAGGCTGGCTCACAAAACTCTGGAGCCAACTTGAGTCATGGCCTTGTTTGTTTTCCACCTGAAGATGACATTGTGACGCCCCCTTCCTTTCAGCACCCCTGGCAAGCCACCGCTGGGAAACAGTTTTGTGCCATACTTCAGTTGTGCCCTGCAGTTCAACGCTGGCCCCCTGGAGTTCCTTTGCAGCTATTAAAGGTGGCAGGGGCACATTTTCACTTGCCAGATCGCTGATGCCTATGTCTACTTTGTCTGTGATCAACTGTCGTGCCAAGCAATCATTTGGCACACAAATCTGAATGTGGAAGAAGTTCACCTAGTAACATCTATCAGAGTATGCTGGGGCTGTGTGCACCCTATCCACCACTGCGTTTATATGCCAAAGCACTGATAAAATATGGTTCTCATATCGTATTTGTATACAGAGAGAGGTCTGGTAAAACGACTAAATATCTAAAATATGTGTACAGTCATTAAAGCAAAGGTGATGCAGCATGGGGGTGAGTGCGGTCACCTCTGGGCCTGGGGTTCGATTCCTGCCTCGGGTCTGTGTGCGTGGTGTTTGCATGTTCTCCCTGTGCTTGGTAGGTTTTCTCTGGTTTCCTCCCAAAGTACAAAGACATGCAGGTTAGGTTGATTGGTGTCTTCAAATTGCCTACTGTTTGTATGTTTGTGAGACACCTGGTAGTAGGTATAAAATGTCTTCAACAACAGATGGAGTGACACATCAGCTGAAGTACTTCTGGTCGCATCAATGGCAATGTCTTTGCTGATGTGCAGACCCTGCCGTGGTGCAGGACTAAGTAGTAGTGGCAATCAGCAAGGAGTTCTCCTTCAAAATTGTAGTTTCCCAGAAAATGATTTCCAAGCTACTGGACATGGGCCTTCAGTACTCTACCTGAATGTGGATCCTGGACTTTTTGTCTAACCAGCACCACTAAGTGAGACTTGGCTCCTTTTCATACTCCTCTCTCTTCATCAGTAGCAGTGTTCCACAGGGTTGTGTCCTCAGTCATCTCCTCTACACCATATACACTGCTGCTACCATAAGATTTGCACATGGCACAGCTGTTATTTGTATCATTAAGAACAATAATGAGACAGCTAACAGAGAGACGGTCTATATTCTAGAACATTGTTCAGTGGTCTGCCTCAAACAAGCTGGAGCTCAACACAGATAATAAAACAGAACTTGTCAATTTCAAGGGGACAGCAGACAGCAACTAGTTGAGCTACTTTCACTCAACAGAAAGCCTATGGAGAAAGTCCCTTCTTTTAAATGTCTTGGCATTAACATCTTTGAAGCCTCATGGATGACAAACAGCAGCAATAACTAAAAAGGTACAGAAATAATTGTACTTCTTTTCAACTCTGAAAAAGACACAAGTAAGAAAGAAGTTATTAGTGTCCTTCTATTGTTGTGCAAGAGAGAGTGTGCTCCCTTCTGCAATCACTGTCTGCTAGTACAGATGAAGACAAGAAGTCCCATCAAAGGATTATTAAAGCAGCTCAGAAAACCATTGGCACTCAGCTCCCACACCTGCTGTGTTAACAGAGGATCAAGTAAAGGACTATTTTCACCCTAGTCACTATTTGTTCACCCTTCAGCCTCCTGATATGCGCTACAGGACAGTAGCAGTCCACACAGCTAGACCAAGGAACAGTTTTTTTCCTGGTGCGGTCATGTGGCTAACATGGGCACTACATAACTACACAACCATGAAGGAGTGGTCACACTGGGCGATATATGTTTTTAACTGCAATACAGACCTTCTCATGTGCAGTACAGTCCTTCTCATATGCAATATGGACCTTCTCATTGCAATACATACCTTCTCATTGCAATACATACCTTCTCATGTGCAGTACAGTCCTTCTCATATGCAATATGGACCTTCTCATGTGCAGTACAGTCCTTCTCATATGCAATATGGACCTTCTCATTGTAATACAGACCTTCTCATGTGCAGTACAGTCCTTCTCATTGTAATACAGACCTTCTCATGTGCAGTATAGACCTACTCATGTGAAATACAGACATTCTTACTGCAATTTTATGTGCAAAATACTTCTGCAATCCCATATGGTTATATGCTATGCTGTACTGCTTCCCGTTATTAGTTTTCTTTTCTTGTTTATTGTGTTTAGTTTTTGGTTTAACAATTATTGTACCATTCAGGGAAACACACATTGAATTTTTGTTGTATTTTCTTGACAATAAAGTGTTCTTCTTACTATTCTTATTCTTCTTCTGGACTATGGAGAAATTTGTAACTTTAGTGTCAATTTGACTGATATTGAAGCAAAAAATTAGTTTCTTAAATTATTGATTTATTTTTCATCCAATTAAATATATAAAGCAAACATGATTTTTTTTGTATGGAACCAATGTGGATATATTTTTTGTAAATCCAACAAACCCTTTTTTCATTGTGGGTGCTCCTCATTTTTAACTTTCCTAATATTCTAGATTAAAATAATGAATCATTTAGCAGATGCTTTTATCCAAAGCGATGTACAACATCTCATATGGGTGTCTTGCTCAAGGACACACCTGCTGGCTGGACCAGAGTATGAACCAGGAGACTTCTGTAGCTCAGGCTGATGTTCTACCCATTGAGCCACCAGGTTATACAGCTAGATATTAACATAAAAACCACTGTAACTAAACAGGCATGAAAAGCTCTTAAAGACTATCAAAAATTTAGATTTATGTAAATTATACAAAAAAAAAATACTCATGAACATGTGTGTGGCAAATAAAAATGGGGAATGCGATTGATGTACAGTTTTGCTCACAAGTTTACATACCCTGGCAGAATTTATGATTTCTTGGCTATTTTTCAGAGAATATGAATGATAACACAAAAACTTTT
>JABJVR010049141.1:0-22656 GCA_025773905.1 Chitala chitala | reverse complement strand
TATATATATATATATATATATATATATATATACACACACACACACACACACACACACACACACACACACCCACACACATTTGCTGGTATATCCAATTAGGGATCTGTCTTATAAACCAGTTTTGGTTTATAATACATATCCCTATGTATTTTATGGAATATTGATAACAATTTATTTATTGGTAAATTAGCATTAAAATTAAAAGTATTTGTTTCAACACTTACTGCAATTAAACATGTTAAAAATATACAGTATACCTGAATTGTATATACTTTACTCACCCAAATAGTGAATTTTTTCCATAAATTTTTAATGTGATAAAGTAATTTTGTTATGAAGTCGCAGACATTTGAACTAATTACCATCTTTATTGAGACCCCCGTTGTATTTGTAATTTATCATTGTTATAACATGTAAAGATGTAGACTAATAGCTACATTTCTGCCAACACATTCAGTATATTTCTTCTAAAAGTGCTCTTGGGATTGGCACATTAACAAGTTTGTCTTTATTTTGAATTGAGTCAACAGAGTTGCCATCAACTGCACGACACATAGGTACAGCACACCTTGACCCTGAGGGTGATGTCACAATCGTTGCAGCTGACCCACTGCCACGTGCAGCGGTTGCTACAATATATTAGAACACCTCAAACAGTAACAACATTAATAATGCATGAGTGTTATGAAAGAATCACTAACATGATGTCTTTGTATTTTCCATGGTAGAGATAAAAAGATAAAATTAAGAGGGTTTGCAGAAGGATATATTTTCATATGATTTTTAAAAACTAATTTTTGCATGGACTCTTATGAGCTTCAGGCCCGTAGGTTTCAACCTACTTAGTTTAATCAAAAAACAAGTGTTCCAATTACAATAATAGTGCATTAATAAGTACTTTTTAAGTACATTTAACATTTAGTTTTTAATCTGTATTCACCATTGCATAGAACAGTATATTCGGTATTATGTTCAGGCTTTTCTGTTTTGGGTGCATAATATATTTTTCATCCATATGGGATGTGTTGCTTAATATTTTTCCTTCAATAAATCAAATAATCATTTAAAAACTATTTTTATTACTTTAGTATTCAAAATTTTGTTTGAAGGGGGCAAATGCTTTACCACAGTACTGTATATGAATTAAACATAAAGGCTTTGTAATACAGATGGTATCAAAGTTCTGAGAGGCCTGATTAAGCAATGCAATTTTTTTCAGTTGTAACCACTTACATATCCAGAAAAACATCTGTAATTGTACCTGCAAGTCATATTGAGTGGTACAACTGATGCAAAACAAGAACAATGTCATTGTTTATCAGGCAGTTATCACATAGTTAGACATTTTCTTAGCTTTTACAGTTATCAAACTATTTTTAACATTTTTTGTTTATTTTGAACAGGACATATTTAGGTGCTGTTCAGGTATAAACCTGTATTATTGGGAGCTGGTAATTATTTTCTAATTATCTTTTTTAAAGAGTTATTACCTAATGGAAGATTTCTGTGCTTTGTTTTCAATACATAGTTTTAACGGTATGTTAAAGTTAAAGTTCATTTGTTGTCCGTCATGGAAAAATGTATCACTTAACAACTAGTTAAGATGTTTTGTTATTTCTGTAGCTATTAAATTGTGTTACTTATTGTTTATTTGGTGACGAGTCTACGTATTGTAAACTGCTCTGTCATACATAACTTACATATTTTAAAATGTTGCTAATGTAATGCTAAAATGCCCATACTACTTTAGTTTGTTTCAAAGTGCTGAAATTTTCCTGAAATGGGGTTACATTTACAAATTTCATTGTAGCATTTCTCCTGTTTTGAATACATTGCTGAGATTGAGGCTTGTCCGTTTTTAAATATTGTTGACATTAATTATGATTATTCCTGTATGCAATCAGTAGAGCGTGTGTACCACAATTGATTTGCTTACATAGTAATTTTCCATGTCAGTGGCCACTAGAGGGCTCCTGATGCACAGTGACGGCTTCTGATTTCACTCCCCTGCACTGCAGAGACTCGAAGGCACTGTTACTGTGTGCATGTGCATATTCTCAGCCTTTAACCAAGAAGGCTTGCAGTAGCCAAGTCTGACCCTGTTGAATTTTGCTCTGTTAAAGGCTTCTGTGCACATCCAATCCAAGTGAGTAGTTTAGAGCATAGATGCCTTGTTCTGTAATTGTATCTCTGCCAATGTAGTAGATGCCAGTGGGATCCCTGTTCAGTATAGCCAAGTTAACAATCAGTATAATTATGAATAAAGAGCTCACCAGGGGATTAGTTTTTTCGGATGTTGCTAGATGCTGTGTTTGGTCTATGGCTTTTTCCGCCCTTATGCTGAGATCCTGCTTGAGGTGTTTTCCCCCTGTAATTCCCTCCAACCCCTGATCTGTTTGTTTGTCTTTGTTCCCCCCTACCCAGTCCTTCCTTCCATTGTAACAGTTAGAAACCCTTTGCTCCTCCTGTTCAGTTTATACTATAAGGGTTAATTGTGTGGTTTATTTTTTTCTATATGACCACGGCCCAAGTGTTATGTTAATGTCCACCTTTTTGCAGGTAATGATTAACTTGTGAAAATTATACACTAATTTTAGTTACAAAGTCTAGTATTGTGAGTTCAAATGGAGCTGGATATGATATGCATGGTATGCTGCAAGTGATATTTATAACATCTACACAATAACTACTGAGATCACTTGTACCAGTGTTACATGAGGGGTCTGTAAACTGGATTTAATCAAGTTCCATGTTGTAAAGTTACCATTCTTGTAGAATTCTGACCCAGGAGGAGGATATTACTATTATAAACTTTATCCTTTAAATGTTTTCCCCAGTCTGCCTCAACCTGCCCTGCTTTTAAACCTATTAAAAAGAAAATGTGTGTGCAGCAGTCAAATTGTGATGGTGAGGTGAGGAGAATAATGGAAACCACAATGGCAGAAAAGGTTTCATTCAGCTTTGCGTTGCTTGAACTAATTTGTAGTAAAATAATACCACTTTTTCATTCCCCCCTCCAAGATGATATTACAGTTCTAATGATTGTTTGGTTTTGTCATTTACACATTTAGTCCCAGTTCTGCAGTCCAAAAAGAAAAGAAAAGAAAAACCTGACAGGAAACATAAGTCGTTTTTATTTTCATTCTCCTAAATCTCAGGGTATTTGGAAATATTAAACCAAGTATTTTGCAGCTGGTCTGAGGTTAAGACAAGCAGGTCAGTATCAGAATGGGAGTAAATGCAAGAGTGAAAAGGACTGTTGAATAATTGAATGCAGAACATAATGGTTGACCAGAATACCAAACCATTCATCAACCCTGATAAAATTTCCACAGTAGTCAAAATAGGAAGTATGAGTAGGGGAAACAACACTAAGAGCTAAAGGCACAATATGTGTAATATAACATAGGGGGAATGTGTAGTTTGAATGTAAAGTGTGGAACAACGGTGTAATTCTATCTGGGAGGGAGGGTAAGAGGTGGAGTTAAATATTTTAAGACGAAAGAAGATGGGGGAGAGAGAGTGATTGATAGCTGGCATGTGATAAATTGGTGAGGCTGAGTAAGTATAAAAGGTAAGCTTTGTGAACTGCAAAGGCTAAAAGGTACGCGAGGAGTCTGACACACAACTTCAGTTAGGAATTCATCTGAGTACCTTGTACGGTATGTATGGACATTGCTGTTTTAATTTTGTGCAAAATTATACAGGTCTGTATGCAAGACTTGTTGAAATTATATATGGGGAGGTTGAATAGTGGGTAGAAATCTGAGAATTGAGTCAATATGCCAGAGGAGGGATGACACCGTTCACTTGTGTTTTGAATTTTATTGACTAATGTACATTTGAAAATAAGACTGTTAAGGACACTTAAAGGTCATCAGACCATGCACTGGGACCAATAATTTAGAATGCTCTGCTGGCTTTATTTATTCCGAAATTTGTCTTGCATGTTTAACAAGTGGCTCTTCACAGCCAAGCGTTCAAGACGTGAACAAACTTACATGTATTACTCAGTAAAAAAGCTATAGTTTACATCCTTTCATTTACCTATTTGCAGGGGGGGTTAATGAATGGTACAAATGTAGTATTGCACACACAACTTTAACATGCAGGGATATTGAGGTGTGTGTTTATATGTATGCAAAAAGTGCAGAAGAAGAAAGATCTGTGCTCAGTTCTGGTGTTTTTCTCTAATCTTTAAATTGTCATCTGTACCCTACAATTCTAATGCATTTTAAGTAGTTAGTACTTATAGTTAGTACTTATTTTGGTGTAAAAGGTTTTGCACAAAAAACAACAAACAATCACCCCCTAAGCCATGCAACCTCTGATCTTCTCATAAAGAGCAAGCATATAATAAAGTACATCATGCATTACCTGAGGTGGTTCTCCTGTCCCACATTTTTCTGCAGAAAATGACTTTTTCAGGTGTGCGTCATTAAGCTGAATACAGTGTTCGGTGATGGTGTGCACGTAATACGCAGCAACGAAGGTGTGTGTTCATTACTGTTTTAAACAAAGGTGGTAACTTGTGTTTTACCCTTTCAGAAAAATGTCTGACTTTGATGTTGTTCTGAAATCCTGGTCCATTGTTGAGGGCAACTATAAAGCATATGGGAGCGAAGTTCTGACCCGGTGAGTAAATCAGTTTAGGAATCTGCTTGGATTCTATTGTGTGTAGGGTTTTTCTCTTTTTCTGCTGATAAAACCGTGGTCCCCAGGTTTTCCTACTCTGCTTCTCAGAATTTGGATAAGATGTGGTGGTCTATAATGAGCCATTGATGCTTAGTAACCCACTACCTGGTTGGGTTATCAAAAAACATGTATACATGCTGCATACATTTTGGTTCTCCCTTAGATGCCTTAGGTTACGATGTATGATGACAACTACAGTAGTTGGTTGGTCCAAGACTAACAGTCTCTCTGAATGCAGTTTGTTCACAGAACACCCAGAGACACAGAAGGTGTTCCCCAAATTTGTTGGGATTGCAGCCTGTGATCTGCCTGGAAATGCTGCAGTGGCGGCCCATGGTGAGGTGGTGCTGAGGAAATTGGGTGACTTGTTGAAGGCTAAGGGGAAGCATGAGTCCATCCTCAAGCCCATGGCAGCTGACCATGCTAACAAGCACAAAGTCTCCATGACCAACTTCAAGGTGTGTGGCTGTAGTATTTGAAAAAGCAATAATCGTGTTTGGGTAATACAATTTCCTTCTGGCGTGTAGCTTGTACTTGTGTCTTTAGCTCTCGTGTCTCATTTAATGTTCTGAATTCTCTCCTCTATGTTCTCACTTCCTCAGTTGATTGGTGACATCATTGTGAAGGTGATGGCAGAGAAGGCAGGCATGGATGCAGCTGGTCAAGCAGCTTTCAGGAATGTGCTTGCAGCAGTTTTCTGCGACATAGAAAAATACTACAAGGAGATTGGGTTCCAATGCTGAACCACTCTATTACAAATTCTGTGTAAGATTGTAGTAATTAATGGCAAGATTAAACCTGAAGCTTCATTGTCCTATTGATTTTATGAATAGAAATGGCCATGACCAGAAAAAGTATAGATTAACACTGTTACAAGTCATGAGTTGCATCCTTTTCCTTAAGGGGCCTTAAATCAATATCTATGTATGCATTCAAACCACAGTGTTTGAAGAACTAATTTTTTCCAATGTGTTTCTCATTGTTCTTCCCATTTAACTTTGGTTTATGTTGTCAAGAATCATTTGCTTTAGATGTGTGTCATTTCCAGCATTACTATTAAAGGTTGATATACCAGTTAATCTTTTTTTTCATCCTTTATCCCGTCACAAAAAACATCAATGCAATTTTGTATCTGTGATTATCAGGCCTACAGTACTCCATCACAAAATGAGTGGCTGATGGGAATATTGGTATAGCTGTCAGTCAATCTGACTGACTGGCTTTTGCCCCAGTATCTTTTTGTGACCATGTAGTCAGGCAATGCCAACAAGCCTGAACTTGAATTGGGCACCAAACTGACCTGCTCCACGCAGCCATTCTTGCAAATAGGCCTACTGCATATTCATTAACACAGATTAATAGATGATATAATCACATGTATTACAATTTGAGGGAATTTATACAAAATGACCATGGAGACAGTTTTGGTTCTTCACCTACCATGTAAGTGTCAATGGGCAACACGATATGTTCTGCTACATGTCACAATACCACAGCGGGTAGTGTCTAACAAAATAAAAAGGGAGGGTTTGGTGATGGCATCTACTCTAAATGGGAGGATCACCTTTCCAGCCACATGGTGTTCATCGTGATGGTGGAACATTTGCCTGTCCAGCATTTCCATTTGAGATGGTGCAAGGTCTATTCTGGTTCTCACCTTCTTTGCCCTCAGTCATTTCCAAGTGCAGGCCAAATGCTGGTGACTTATTTTGCATGAGGTTGTCCCTTAATTAAGTTAAGGGTGCTTATAGCCTCTTCTTCCCATGGTAACTGTTAAAAATTTTGCTGCAGGTCATACATAGGCATGACAGTCCCTGTCTCAGGTTGCTGTTACAGGTTAGCAAATGAAAAGTTGTACACATTTCATTTCTGTCTCACTGTATCAATTCAACTACATGATGCTGCCATTGTCTTCTTTAGCATTCTTTCATGTGTTCTTAAATTATATGTAAGACTAGGGTCCACCACTTGTACTTGTTTTGTATGTGGATTTGTAACAGTTTGGTGCTCTTGTGTCACACTCTTCATCAACACAAAGCACAGGCTCACAGGCAGTGAATTACTGCCATTTTCAATTGTCTTCAAAGAAAAAAAGTTTACATTCATTGCATTGTTCAGTGATGGCAGAAAACAGCATGATATTGAGCAATGTTTGTGTCTGGACACTATATCATCTCCATCCATGTGTGTCCAGCTGTGTTCTTTATTTCCCCACAGGCACAAATGCAGGAAACCAGGGATTTGCGAATCCCTGCAGTCTTTGGCTGAACGCGAAAGAACATACGGCACACCCATGATGAGAGCTATCAGTGTGAATTGTTATCTGTACAATAAATAGCCTTGAAAGAAGATGCCAGAATCCAGAAATATCACACAGAGAAAAAAAGACAGCATCAAGCACAGTTCCTTGAAGGACTCCAAGTGACCAAATTCAACCTATCTGAAAGTTCAGGTCAGTCCCTTTGATTAAAAATGTCAGACGTTTTAGACACACATTGATGGAGAAATGTGGCCATATAGATAGAAGAATAAAAACAAGGCCAGAGAACAGTGAAAGGTTCTAAAGCTGAGATGTCATGAAATGTTCAAGTCCAATGAGTGTACATGTTTGTTAAATTAGAAAAGAAAACAAGCACAGTTTTAAAGCGCTGCATGTCTAATAATCTTGAAAAGAACAGAAGACGATACTAGTTAGATACAAGTATATTGGTATGTCTTTCTAAACCACTGAAGTCTGGATGTTTCTCAAGAGGCATGTGATGTGTTTTTGAAGACTGGAAAAGAGCATTTAAATAGGGATTAAGTGAGATCAAATTACATGGTGTGAGGTAGAGTAGGAGGCTAAATATATGAGACACAGGAAAAGAAATAATAAAGGAACAGGAACAGGAATGGTGCTGGAGAAAGGAGAAGAGGCACAATGTTGAGACACAAAGTTTGGAGAGAAACTTATCAAAGATGAACTGTAGAAAAAATAAGAGTGGCTAAAAAAATTAGGTGGCATTGAACCAATTGCAATTTTATGGCTCTAAAGCATACAAGTCTCATGTCACCAACACTGCACTGCTTCAGCTGCTTTGAGTGACTCTAAATTGGTCCTTACTCCCTTCCTTCTTCAGTTAGATGCTAAATTATTAGTCCAGCAGGTTACCTTCATCCATATATGACCCCACCAAATCCAGAATAAAATAAAACATTTATCAGGATGGCTTTATTGAGCCCACTGTCAGCTGTATATCTATTTAGATCACTTTGATTTAAATTTGTTTATCATATTAATGAAAATTATATCTCTAAAAATTCAGATTCCTGTTGCTACTTCCATCATACACAAGAATAGGCTGTATCTGAAGGCCATCAGCAAGCTATTTTTGTGACTTTGTAGTCGTCTAGAATCAAAAAGAAAAAAAAAACGTTTTCCATTTAAACAAGAACAATTACATAATGCACACAGTGTAATTAGGTAATATGCTTATTGAACCTGGTAGATCTATCTGGGTGTATCAGGTTCAAGCAAGTATAAAACTAAGGGGATTTTAAATTAACAATATGAAAACGCTATTTGACAATTTATTTCATACCCACATTGTCAAGTTGCTGACAATGTGGGTATGAAATAAAGTATAACCTTACAGACAATGGACCCAAGTATGTTACAGAGGGCAGCATGTGACAAAATGAGAAAGGTAGATATGGTGACCTCAAGTGATTTGTGACATATGGGTGGATCACCTCTCCACCCCCTGGCCTTGGTCATGCTGAGAGAACTTCTGCTTGTCCAACATTCTTCATTCAAGCCTGTGTGAGGGCTATTCTGGTCCTAACCTTTCTTGCCCTCTGCTCTCAAAACTTGTCCTGTTGTTTTTCAGTGCAGGTCAACTACAGTTCAACTTTTTCTAGCAACCTGTCCTTTAATCTAAATAACTTATTATTTGTAACCAATGCATGTTGTTGTAGCAACCATTAGAAACTAAAAACAAAAGCTGCAGTAATTTAAAAAATAGCCAGACCTATTCACATTGGCTGTAAGTATAATTGTCCCATTACCCAGGTTAGCTGTGCAGTTTGAAGGACTTCCTGGAAAGCCCTGACCCTGTTGCACACATTCTTGACACCTCGTTTACCCAGGCTCTGTCCTCTCCCTGTGCAGAGCATTCCCTGTTTCTCCTGAGGACCCTTTAAGACTTTCCTGTTCCTCTCCACCATCCCCCAAAGCCCTCCCCACTGCAGGCTTATCGGTGACTGCGTACGTGACTCAGGACACAGCAGCAAGCTTGCCTAGGGGCCTTGTGAACAGTCACAGCCTGTATGACCTGTACCACTATAGCATGTCAATCTACTTAAGGTGACCACATGACACAGCTGCCTGCTCCTAAAACTAGACTAAAATTCCAGGAATGTTAAAAAAGTAAAGCCAATCATGGAAATCAATGTACAAACAAAACACATTTCAAAAGAGCTGAGTGTTGCAAATAACTTACAAAACAGAAAATCCAGAAAGCCAGAAAGCTTATAAAATTATAATAAATTAAGTGTTATTGTTAACAGAAAACTTTACAATGTAACCTCAGAGCCACTGAGTGGAAGTTTCGAGGGCATAATTGCCACTTGATGCTCTGCCAAGGTAGCAATTGCAATGATGAATGGAAGTATTAATAGTATGTCTGGCTCTCTATCAGCACAGACATGACATAGCACACTGTGTTACCCTCTACCAGACAGACCCTGCTTCTTTTACTTTAGGGACAAGGACATAAAGTCATGTATTGTCCCAATACAAGTGACAAGCATTAATAAAGAAAGAATATATATGCAGTTACAAAAAAAACCCTGAAAAGGAAACGTAAAACATAATTAAACACAATTTTCCGTAAAACATACTATATTTCAAAAACAGTACAACCATTCCTCAAAAACGTTTAATTTTGCACACAACCAAGAAACCAGCAGAATCCAATTAAAATCACTTATCTTATGTAGAGGCATAACAGCAGCTTTAAAATTTTTGCTTATATTTTTGGTTGCCTGTTGAAGCTGTCATTTCCTCCCCTCCCACCCTCATGATGAAACAACACGTTCAATGTTTGTGCTTGTCTTTATGTTGTCATCTTTCGTGAGAGCTGCATCCGGCTGTGTTAATTCCTTTATGAAAGTGAGGTGAGACTGAAGGAAACCAGGGACTCAACAAGTCCCAGCGGGTCTCCACAGAACGTGCAGAAAAACACCAGCGTGGCTGTGATGCTCCCTGACTCAAACAGTCAAGTGTCTTTATGTTCTTCCCCTTTTGACAAAAACAGATATACACATGGAAGGAACACCCAGTCCACTTAATGGAACTCATGCTGAGCACATGGAGTCATATATTTTACATCAACAATTATTAATACTTGTCTGATCACAAGCTGATTTGTAGCTAAGTGGAACGAAGGAGAATAATATCCAGTCGTGTAGAGCAGTGTCACTTTCAAGCAGAACTTGAAAAACAGAGTGCTGATTTTCCCATGAGTATAGGAATAGACTTGTCTGCCTCACTCCAAAATCTGAGAAAAATGTTTATAATGTGCCGCTCAGATATCTGAAAGAAGTCAGAACTATTAAAATACAGTTTGGTTCTCCTTGCTTCCACGGGACATGCTGCAATGCTTTCCTCATTTGCTATGTCTACATATTTGTCTGCAAACACATGTGCAGCAGTGCGCTACATTAACAAACACTTTTCACCAGCCTTCATGTTCTATACTGCTGGGCCAACTCACTGATAGGGCAGGCAGCATGTAGTACATGCACACTCCACACCAACCCTGCACCCCCCCAACTCTCACTTTCTGCCCCATCTATGTAGGCACTGAGCACTGAATGATTTAGTGCAACCTGACACTGGAACGGGATGTTTGTCCAAAAGATTGCTGATTAAAAGTACAGGAGAAATTGCTATTGTAACCTTGAGCAACCTTAATTGCTGCAGCAAATACATTCAGCTCTATACAATGTAAATCATGAAATTAGTCAAATATCAAATAGAATTTAATTTGATATTTGACTCATATTGTATGAATATATGTATTTCTTTTTGGTGTTATAAATGTATAAAAATTACAAAACCGACTCAGTCTAAAATAAATAAAACTATCCAGTCCAGAATTATCACGAAACGCTAAATCAAATTACACCTCCAATATACAACTATAAAAAAATATTAAAATTTAATTACTGAGCGATCATGCATTTAAATATATTTTTTTAAATCTGTAAAAGCAGAGCAATGAAACATTAAGATACAATACACTTCAAATAAATTGTTGGGCCATGCCACCTTAATCTCTTGAAGGGCAACATGCCTTGTTTCCTATCAAAGAGATAACATGTCAAACACTTCATAGTGATATGATACATATACATAACATAAATAACCTGTTCCACACTGGTATGCACTCCTATGTGTGCAGCTTTCCTCGTAACAAGTCACATGCCTTTACTATGTTTTGGAATGCAGACGAGATTTAGCTGCAGGTGCCTTTCTTACTGTGACCATTTAATAAGTCAAACTATTTTGCATTAGAAAGGACATTGAGGTCAACTTGACATAAAGGCCCACCAAAAGTTCACACAATAGTCCCCCTGCAACAAAAAAAAACATGGGTACAGTGACCTCTGGTGGTATTTATTACATGGTTTCAAGAAAAACCAAAGAACTGTAAGGAATATTCTACAGGAGTGGAAATTTCAAAAAGGAAGGAAATTTCAGGAAAGTGGTAATTGAATTTATTTATTACAAAAATTCCACAAACGCATTAAAGTACAAACAATGACATTAGCAAAGCGGTGAACAGTTTAAGGAAACAGAAATATTTACAAAATACAATTTACATCATCCATAGCACAAATAATCAGATCATTTCCACGCAAGAGACCTGTGTGCTGTTAAAGATCTTTTATTTATATAAATATATACTAAAACAAAGCCAGTAGATGACTCTCTTTTGAAAAATACTTGCTATGTCTTTTGAAGTATTGGCAGACAAGCAACCCTATCAGGCAAGCTTGAGGCTTGAGTGCCAGTCTGTCCACCACCTACCACTGGTAACAATGATCATGTTCACTCCTGAGAACTGTAGTCAGTGTCAGGAGGTGCAGTGCAGCGAATCAGGGCAGAGAGGTAAAGTCCAGTGGTCATGGAAACAAGGCCTGCTGACACCCTCAGGATGTTCAGCACTCTCTGGGCTGCAGTGTTCATGCCCACTGTGGTCTGCATGAAAGAGGCCAAAAACCCAGAAAAGTAATTTCAAGTAATTGTGATTATGTAAACCAGGAACTGTTTCAGAGAAACAACCATCAGTGCTCAACCTCAAGGGGAATCCAGGCTCTCCTAATTTTAATTTGGTCAAACAACATGTATTTGGACATGTAAAAGTTCAGATATAGAAAGCACTTTTAATAATAATGACGGACACAAACCTTATCCTCACAGAAGAGAAGGGGGCAGCTTAGGGACGCTGCCAGCTTCCTGATGGAGGACAAGCGCTCATATGGGACAAGGCCACAGCGTGCTGGAAGAAAAGAAGACGGCAGTAGACACAGACAGTCCCTCAGCACATGAATTCCCAATGAACATTTAGCTCCTGCGCTGCTGCTGGGCCAAACAGGACAGGAAGAAACTCATCTGACAGAAAAATATCTACATAAAAATGTATATTGTATATTTTGGAAAGACAGTATGTAAAAACAACATTCTCACCACCAGTGACAATGAAACATAGCTTGCCCAAAAAGTAACCAGGGTCCAGCTGCTTGAGAGAGGACTCTGTGGACATAAAACTGAGAAAAATACTTGACTGTTATACAATAAACTACAAGACAGCAGGAAAATACAACCTTCTTTTGTTCACTTCACCAGTTCAGTTAAGTATGTGATTCTCACCAAAACAGGACTGATCAGTTAAGAGGACAAACCAATGAAAGCCAATATTAAATCTGATGCCTTTGATGTTTCTTAAATGTATGCGTGGCCTTAAGTTGACTTTAATAATGTTTTTTTTAAGACTATATCAGTTATATCAGTTAGCATTGGCATTTAATTATTGTACCAATATTTTTTAATGAATCCAGTACCTAAGTTCAGAGTTGAGGTGTACTATGAAAACAACGAGGTCGATTCGGGGACGATTTTCCTCATTCTCCACTGGCAGAGGAAGACTATTCGCTAGCCGCCTGTGATAAAAAAAACAAGAAAATGCTACAGTGAATTCACGCAATATGTGACTTTCTTTGCTGCACCCTACCGTCACAATGTCAAGACTGTAATAGGCCCAATTAAGAACAAGATAACCCAGGTGATAAATCTGGAAAAAAACATTGCTGTTAATCATCTGTAAATTGTTACAAATCAATTAAATTTTTTAATTGAACACTGGCTGGGAGACACGGTCAATGTGAGAAACTGAAAAATTAAGTGTTCGATACTTACACATTAACGTTGACGTTATTTTCCAGCTGCACAATAGCATCTGCTAAGTCATGCTGCATTTTACCCTCGTGTTCCACCAGCTGTAATCATAATTTGCACTTTTAACACAAACTGGATTTACGTTTTAAATAGGCTGATTTCCATAATCATATCTGGGTTTGCTTAAAATTTATCAATTATATTAAGATAAGATCTTTATTGTCATTGTTTTTACACAATGAAAGACAGTTTAGCAGCTCTCAGGTATTGGCAATAGATATACAAAAACGTCAATATCAGAATAAAAATAACCCTGATCAGTAAATACGCACATGCTCATCCAAAGAACATATACACGTGCAAAGAAGTACATATTCATACAAAGTACAGCAATGCAATGCAAAAGTAATGAGTGTATAAATAACTGTCAAGTCAATTACCCTCTCAATGTTTGAGGTAGAGATTATTTATAGTTTTTGAGAGAGAAGAAGGGGAGGAGGGTGTAAACATTTCACTGCTTGTGGGGAAAAAGATGTTTTTTAATCTGTTGGTTTTTGGTCTGATTTATCTGTATATTTTCCCAGAGGGTAGAGAAGTGTGTGGGATCCTTTCAGATACAGTCGGCTTTCTTGTGCAGTCGGTCAATATAGATATCTTTGACAGAAGGTAGTTCTATTGTTGTTCATTTAAAACCTTTATCAACAAATAGAAATGTTAATGTTACGCTGTTAAATAGTTACTGTAAATATCAACTTGACCAGATATTTAAAGCTTACTATGCACTACTGACGTTATAATTACCTACTTACCAGTACATTGGCTGTATTCAGTTCGGGTAATTTAGAGAACGGCTTCAGCACGGACATTTTGTTCGTTTTTCAACTAGCCAGTAAAAAGCCATTAAAAAATGAAATATGGTGCGTAATTAAATCAGCAAACTCTGGAACTAACCGGAATATCTTACAGTCTTTTGATTACGAAAATTGCATGTTAGTGAGCATATTTAGAGAAACGGATATTCATGAGTTTATACGTAAACAACTGAGTACCGCGTTTCCATACCAAAAAGCAGAATTCAAACGTGCGTCCTACGTGACAGAACGTAAAACGTCACTGTCCGCGCGACTCGACTTCGTAAAACCTCGCTTTCCGCGCGACTCAAAATGGCTTTTAGTTGTAAAGGCAAAACAGCTGGAGGTGTTGGAGGGTAGAGTAAGTCTAGGCATTTCCATTTTAAAATTGTTCGTCCAATTCACCAGTCCCAATTTTGTAGTATATACAATTGGTTGTACTTTAAAACTGTTTATTTTTCATGAAAAATATAACAAAATACCAAATGGAGAAAGGTACGGCTACTTTTTTTTTCGTATCTATCAGTAGTAGTCATTGCTGTTATTTTGCTAATACAGTACTAATACTCTTCCTGCTCATTTGATGCACGTTTTCCTTCACATGAAATATAGCATCACATAATATTTCTGCTTTGTGTCATATGCAGAGACGAATTATTTATGCTTTAGGAAAATTCAATACAGGTGCCGTTAATATTGTAGCCACGGTGGCTAGCCATGACGCGGAGACGAAAGTGCGACTGCTAAGTCTTTATTGACCGTGTCGTAACAAAGACAGTTGGGGCAGATTGCAAGGGAACAATCACGCATACTCACACCGGGAAATTTGGGGCAAAGGGTCTACCTACACTCATACGCCCAAACACACTCAAAGTGGAACTCAACTAAATTACAAAGGTTGCTGGGAAGGTGCATAATCGCCCTTCCCGGCTGCCGCCCATTGATCTCGGTACCGATGTTACAATATATTAACAAAGAAGATAAAAGTGCAAATGGAGCTGCTGTATAGCATTTAATATTTATTGTAGATCACTAACATAATTTCCACTAAACCATATATATCATAACAATAAAAATGCCCAAAGGGTTATGTTTTACTGCACTGCGTCGAGGTACCTAAAGTAAAGATGGAAAGCTTACAATATGAACATTCTCTCTTTTTGTTAAACTGAAAGAATATTCTTGAGTTTGACATGTTATGTATATTTTATACATACAGATTTTTATATATTTCTCGGTAGATATTTAAAAATGTAAACATACAGTGCTGAATTTAAGCTTTTATACTTCTAACTTAATTATCGATTGACCTTAAACTGAAAATTCAGTTTGTGTTTGCTTTTAAAGTTCACAGCTAATCAAATTGCGTTTCGTCATGAAAGTCACTGTGCTTTCTTTCAGATGTTTTCTGAATATTGTTTATTAAATAAGATTTTGGCTGTTGGAGTTGTTAACTGACCAAATTAACTGTGTTTTTATCTCTGTTGTCTCTTCATTGCAGTGGCTTTTGCCTTGATTTTGTTTCAATTTCTAAACAAAGCCAGACTGAGGAGTTTAACGAGACTTCGCAAACGTCGGAGGATCATGGAACTTTTTCATGCCAACCGACTTGTGGTGCCTGTTTCAGCTTTTTTACCATTCTGTGAACACTTGTATTAATTTTAAGAATATTTGCTTAATTGTGGGAAGTGAGTTTGTGGATTTTAGTAATTTTTTATTCTTAGTCAATAATGCAAAACAGAAATGAAAGTAACATTTTAGTATATAATAGATGACAATTATACCATTATATTTGTAATGCATGACGTAACTTGACAGTGATGAATGATCGTCTTCTGCAGGCAGATCCGTTGGTTGCATATGCCAGGCTGAACAAGAGCGTTCCAGTTCTACAGGTGTATTTTGACCCCGAGCAGGACCTCCTGCCACACTACAGGCTGTCTCGACACTCTGTGGATGAGCTCATGCAGTTCACCCATCAGGAGAAGGACCATGGGTGGGCCCACCACCTGGAGGTGCTTGTGTTTGTTTACTGGCTGGCACATGGCCTGTCCTACAGAGTGGCAGCCCAGACCTTCAGTGTGCCCAAGACTACGGTTTACCGCATAGTGCACAAGATGGCAGAACAGATAAAGAAGAACCTCCACAAGGTGATTTCTCTGCCCACCACAGAGGAGCTGGATGCCATTGGGCAAAAATTTGCTCAGTTGGGTCATCATCCTGATTTTGTTAAGGCTGTTGGTGCAATTGGTAACTGCCACTTCAGAATAAAACCACCTAAACAAAATGAATCATACTACTTTAACCACATGCAGTTTCATTCCATTCAAATGCAAGCAATATGTGATTCCCAGGGAAAGTTTCTGGACATTTTGGTGGGATTCCCAGGATCGATGAACGCTACCAGTGTACTGAGGAACAGCACAGTTTATAAAAATACCACCTACCCACCTGCGGAATACTTTATTTTGGGTGATGTACAATACCCATGTCTTGAAGTACCAGTTTGCCTGATCACACCATACAGACTCCTTCAGGAGACCAGGGCACAGGAGAAGTTCAATCAAAGTCATTCCTTTGCCCACTCAAGTGTGCTTCGGGCTTTTGGCATGATGAAGGCCAGGTGGAGGTCTACCTTCTTTAAGGTGCTGGAGGTGAGCACAGTTTTTTGTTCTGATGTCATCACTGCATGTGCATTTTTGCACAACATTTGCCTAGGAAACGGGGAACTTGTGGAGCCAGATTATGACTATGTAATGCACAGGGAGCCATCAGCATCACCTGAGGATCTGTTAACTTGTGAAAAAAGTGGTGCACAGAAGAGAGACCAGCTGGCAGAAGTGATGTCAGTACCCCCTACCCTCCCACACCACCTACAGGAACATGATTATTGTTGACCTGGACACCTAAAAGGCATTTTGCCCTTAAGATGATTTTATGTAAGACTGGAAGACAGATTCTTTTGGAAATAAACAATTTATTCAAAAACTTTATTTTTTGGGAAATATATATTTTAAAGTTCTACAGCTTCATGTTGAATTATTGTGGCATGATCATATTACCCATTTGTATTTTTGTTGCCACACGCTGCTAGGTAAAGACCTGTCCAATACAACTGCACATGTGGGAACATTTCACACTACCAATATTGTTTTTACTGAGCCAGTGATTAAACTAGACAACTGTACAAGAATAAGTAGTAATAAAACTTCATACATATTTAATTAAAGCAAATGGTACAAAAACAAACTTCATATGTTTGAATTTAGGATGTAAAACTGTACTGAGTGCACAAATAATCATAATAGGACAACAATACTTTAGCCATAGTACAAAAACTACATTTTGTCCACCATTCTTTCAAAGGCTGAAAGTAGTCTGTTCATCTGTCTTTGATTTTCTTCATGCCTGGTTGATTCTCTTGTTTCTGCTTCTTTGAATCTCTTTTCTTCCCGCTCAGACTCTCTTTTGAGGTATTCCAATAGACTGTTTCTTTTCCGCTTCTCTCCACCGGGACCAGCAAATGTCACTTCATTCTGGGTGACACCATCGTCTGGGCCTAAACCTTCAGCCATGCCTGTGGTGCCCCACACACTGTAATCATTGGGCTCTTTCATGTCGTCAGAGGCAGGTGATGTCACCTGTTCCCCACTGTTGCATGAGGAGACCACATGCAGTGGCTGTGTGGAGGTCTTCTGGCAGACCGCTGTGTGCATGGCAGTGAAAAATGGCCACTGGTCTGCCATGCTGGTCATCAAGTCCTGTAGAAAACCAGGACAGAGGTTAGGGTTTTGTTCATAGCAACAACAAGCCTACATTTGTCATAACATTACTGTATTGTTACAGCCATTTCCTAAACCTAATATAGCTCCCAACATGTGCCTACAGGAACTTATTGTTATACACAACAGTAGCCCCAAGAAAAGTGCCAGGATGATTTATGAGATTACAAATTGTCAGTCATTTTGGAAGAGTTAATATTGGAAAAAAATTTGTAAAAGTCATAAACCTGTAAAAGACTAAGTAATACTCAAAAGTGACTCGGGCTCACTTTGAACTGCTCTCTAACCCCAGAAAATGCAGAAATACTAAATTAGCATCCCACTAGTATCAAGTCATTTATGTGCTGAGGGAGAATGAATGACAGAAACATGTACCTTGTACTTTTTCTTTAAATTCTCCCACTTCTTGGCAGCCTGCTTTGCCGTTACCTTTCCCTCCAACCCCATTTTCTTTATAATTTCACTGCAAAAAAAAAGTATCGCTGGTGGTGTAACACGCAGTGAAACTCGCATACATATTCAGTTGCACAACAGCACACATTTAAGCAGCACTAGTTTTTAATAAGTTTTTTTTTCCTACTCGTATCCGTTCACCAGTGTATTTCGATGCCCCGTAAACAGATGTTCGTTTTCACTCCGCAGCTGTATCAGCTGGAGCGTCTGCTCGTCCGTCCCTGCACATTCGGAAAAAAGAAACGAGTACTACAAAATTCACATCTACTCTGCATCTACTCTTGATTGCACCACTATTACATACCACTAGGGGAACAGTGGAGCCGCGTATGATATTGAGTAATTAAATGGTTGTTTTTCTTCAAATTCCAGCCCAGTATTGGCTCAGAAAAATAATTTCACAATATAAATTAATTTAATTTATACTTTGATTAAAAAAAAATAATTTAAACAATTGCCTTAAATTTTTGTTTTAAAATTGTAATTACCGATCCTTCATTCTAGCGGTCCTACTTTTAATTTTCTATAAATTGCACCATGATATGACGTTTACTATAAGTACTACTATTAATAGCCTTTAGTAAACTAAATGTCGCAGCAAAAAACAGTTTTATACATTGTATTACAATTACAAAACCACGGGTTCACTGCTGCCTAACGACGTGAGTACGTTAATCATTTAAGTGTACAAGAAATAAACGACCTGTTCTTTTCAATTCTTTGTTGCGTTTCAAATTTAATTTTGTTTACATTTCAATTTACATCAGTGGCTTATATTTAAAAAAGATTCTGACAATTTGAGAAATTAATGCTAGTCCGCACTTTCAGTTCACCCAAGATAATATAGTACGCCACTATCTAATGGTCCGGGACACTTATACACCCTTATCTACTGTCGTTAGAGGTTCGGGACACTTTATGCTGCAGGCCAGAATTGCGTTCCCCACACCAACTCAATATTTTTAGGTTTTAGTCATGCTACACGCAACAGAAAGCTGAATATGAGAAAGAGAATGACCCATACTAAGACGACAAACATTTTCGTAAGTAATATAAGAAAACAAAATGTTAAATGTCTTACATTTTATAGAACTGTCCGCCATTTTTCTTTGTACAAGGGTATTTCTTCCGGTCAAAGGTAAGAGCTACAGTTTACTGATAGGTTGGTACGTACAACGACATTTGTAAGTAACGCCTCCTAGCCAACACAACGAGCACGAGGAAACTTCAGGCAGACTGGTGTGAAGTTGTGCGCAGTTTTCAAGTAAGAATTCCCGCGATAGTCTCGGATTTTATTGGAAACAAGTTTCACCTTGTAGATTTTTTCTTTCATTTCTCGAATGACATGCTTTATAGTCTCATTTCATATGATGCACTGGAGTAGGTATGTAGGTATCACGGTACGCACCCCATTGAATGGAAATAATCGATGTCTCATACAACTTTGGAACACATCATAGCTTTAAGTTTGGCAACAATTGATTTAGTAAGTAAATAGTAAATATTAGTGATCTTTGTTACTTCAATCAACATAATCGTAGTTTGAAAGTTATGTCCACGTGTTTTTTTTTTTTTTTTTTGGTGCGCACACTGAAAATATATAGCTTCTTATTCTATTTACAGAATTTAAAGCTTAAGGACAGCTCGGTCCAAAATATAAACGCATTAAAACTCAGCAATTCTCATGGCCAAGCAAAACATTCATTCATTAATTCACCAAACTGCTTATCCTGTTAAGAGTTGCAGGAAGCCTGGAGCCCAACCCAGGAGACACAGGACACCCAGGGCAGGGCACCTACCCACTGCAGGGCCCACACACACACACACTCTTGAGAAAGACACCAGTCAATCTAACCTGCATGTCTTTGGACTATGGGAGGAAACCAGAGAACCTGGAGAGAACATGCAAACTCCACGCACACAGACGCAGGGGGGGAATTGAACCCCAGGCCTGGAGGTGTGAGGCGATAGTGCTAACCACCACACCACCCAAGCAAAACATTTTAAGCATAATATATAATACTTCCACGTGATTTGGATAAACAGATTTACAGTTTGACTCTCTACATGACTGGTTTAAAAACTGACATTTTTAAAACACTGTTATATGAGTAGGTAGCCTATTTATACCACGTAAGATAATTGGCTTGTCTTTGAAATCTAATTCTCACATTTGTAAACACCGATTTTGATACTTCTGCTTGCACACATTATACTCAAAAGGTAAAATTACTGAGTAAACAATTTATGGATCAATGAAAAATGTTTATGCATGCACAGAAGTAATTACCCAACTCCATAACACTGATTTTCAGGGACATCTATGTACAGTTAAAGTGTGGATAAGCAACTCTAACAATTCAAAAATATGTATAAACAAAGCAACATTTATTAACCATCAATACAGGCTTGACCGCACCATACTTCTGAGTATGACACAAAGAACAGCACAACAAGATCTGGGGTCAAAAAAGTACCCCCCACACACAAAGCAGTAGAGCCATACAGCAATTATTCCATTGTTTCAATGTTTTCAGTAATGCCAAGTCTGATTTGCTGAAGAATTAATCATTTATTGTCATTCATGTTCTGAATGTAAAAGTGACATAGGACAATTTTACTTCCCAAAACAGACCCCCAAAAGTCAGCCACCAGAGGAACTAAGCCACACTGGACACAGAAAAGACTATCATAGAGTGTAAAACAAGGGTGGGAGCTGAACTAGAGCTCATGGACACTGATATATGTACATTACCATAATGAAGGTATAAATTTTTAGAACCTTAATCCCGCATTGTTACTGGGAAGCCAACTTGATGGCTGCAATGTAGCTGGCAGCATGAAACCCTGGTTTACACGAGGTGGATGTTCAATATGAACAACTGGAGGATACTAATTGGTGAAAAGGAAAAGCACTTTTACAGCTGTATCCTCCATTACCACTTCCCAGATGTTTGGTTTGCCATCCATTTTGAAACTTTCAGCACCTTGATATTAGCATTATTTAAATACCCCTCATGCAAAGTAATGGTACTTGTTTAAAAAAAAAAAAAAAAAAAAAAAAAACCGGGGGGGATTTACCTTGGACAATTTTTTCAGTAAAAGACTGCAAACTGTGAGCAATTCCCACTTACACATTTATACTATGCGTAAAAGGAGCTTGGACCGCGACAGATTCAGATTTTGTTGGAAACAAGCATTATAAAACTAAGATTCACCTTGTACAATATTAAAAATTGATTTTTCCTGTCTTCATATCATGTGATGCCCTGGGTAGGGATCATTATGAATCATTGTATGCACCCCATTTAACCAATTTCTTATTTTAATAGGAGTCTCTGTGTTAAAAGTGTGTGTGATGAGACCATGACTTACATGTCATCACGTGTGTGTGTGTGTGTGTGTGTGTGTGTGTGTCAGTCATTCTGCAACCTGCTTCAAATCTTCATACGGTAGGTAGACTGGGTGCTGGGTGTCTCTGTGGACGGAGGGACCTGAGGTGAAGATTTAAAGAGAGCTTTAAGGATAGTCTGAGGGTCCACCTCTGGGGTGGGCTGAGAGGAGCTAGAGCGGCCACTAGGTCGGGAGAGAGACGAGCGAAGTCCCTCCTTATGGCCTCCTCCTCCTCCTGGAGTGTCACTTAGCCTCCTGAAAGATAGTGAAAATGATCATACAGAAATGAAATGTTTGTCACAACAAAATATAATAGCATGAAAACATTGTCATTCAGTGTCTGTAGCAGTGCAAAATCAGATATGTTCCAAAGTGCTTAAGGCAGGGGTGTCAAAGTACGGTCCTGGGGGGCCGCAGTGGGTGCAGGTTTTTGTTTCAGCCAAACTCTGCTGTTAATTGATCATTTCAAATAAACATTGACTTTTTTGTATAATTACTGTGTCAATCCAGAAGTGCACATAAGCTTAATTTTTAGACAGTTTTAAAAGCATGAGAAAGGTTGTTTTTTTTTTTTTTTTTTACACTTCTTGTTAATGATCACAAGTCACTGCTCCTGTTTAAGCATTCTCTGTTATTGGCTGTTTTCACTGTTCAGTAATTATTACAATTTGAATACAATTAATGATTACTGGTTTGAATTAAACACAATGCTAAATTAGCCAGACATTCTGCTCAGATTCTGCAGTTATATTGCCTTTGTAATGTGTCGTTAATATTTTTGTTACTGATCACAATATAAATAAAGCACAAGAGTCCCACTTTTAATTTTCTGCTGTTTCCTTCTTTCGCTTAAGACAGGGGTGTCCAATCACGGTCCTGGAGGGCCACAGTGGGTGCAGGTTTTTGTTTAAGCCAATTTCTGCTGTTAATTGAGCCTTAAAGTAATTTAACCATCATTGACTTTTTTTGTATAATTGTTATATATAATTGCATTAATCCAGAAATTCTGAACAAGCATTATTCATTTTTTAAAAGAATT
>JABJVR010049140.1:0-22660 GCA_025773905.1 Chitala chitala | reverse complement strand
TGTGTGTGTGTGTGCGTGTGCGTGCGTGCGCATAGAAAAGCTAAAATGCAAAAGACAGGGACGATGACAAAGAAAGCAGAGTGATTCAGGAACGTAACAAGGCATTTGTGTGGAAACAAAAAGGTGCAGAAATTGATTTCATTTGTGAGAACGAGAAAAGCGGTAATGAAAGACAAGACAAAAGGCGCCGCGTGAACGGCGTAAGATTGATTCTGAGATGGGAGAGGGAAGAAAGCATCATTATGCAGTATAGGATTGTCCATGTTCCACACAAAGTAACAGGACCACAATGCACAGAACTAGAGGGAAGAAAGTCAAACGGGGAGTTTCTTTGAATTTTACTTACAAACTCTGATATGGGCTATTCTGTGAAGCAAACTGTATTTCTCAAATGCTTTTATTGTGTCACAGGCTTCTGGACTGAAGGATTTTATTTTTATCCTCCTTTTTTTGTTTTACTTTTACTTTTAAATGCAAATTGACAGATTGAAGTTGTCGTCAGTGACAAATACAAAGCCAGGAAAAGCGTAACACTTCTAATCTAATGAGCGCAGTTAGTCTACCCAAGGCACACAAAACACAAAGACTCTTTGGAGGATTATTACAAATACGAAAAGTGATATTGCTCCTATATGCACAAGAGCTCTGTTCAATCCTGAAGATCACTTTTTGTGCAGCTCAAAGCAGTCAGTAGGTGGTTGCTATATGTAACATTTTTGCATTTCTCTACGAATTTATTATTCAAACCGTTGGCTGGGGTTTTGAGTTTTACAATGTGCTTATGCATTATGCTTCCTTCTATGTTAAAGAATGATGAACATGTCTGTGTTTTAAAGCGTTTTACAATGTAGCAGACATTCCAGTGGGCAAACTTCAAAAAAAGAAGAGCTCTTAGTATATTTTAGAAATCACTTATCACATCATGTTTAACGGATGTCTCTTGTCAAGCAACAAACAAATAAAATTTATCATATACTTTTAGCAGGTAAATAGTATATAGATAGTCTTATTTTTTGTTTACTGTTTTCAAGCCATCGGAACATCTGCTGGAAAACAAAACTGATTTTACAACCAGCAAAGCACAAAAGTGCCAGGTAAACGATGAATGTTTCGATAAATGCTTTCCCACAAATGAAACGCGTGACACGCAAGGTCTCCACATAATGTTTAAGCTCTTTTTGTTTACTAACAGCAGTGAGGTTGCTTCTTTACACTTAGGAGTATTTGCTGTTTTAACGATTTTCATTTACACGTCCTGTGAAAGCGAAGATCTCCCGGTGACCAGTGAGGAACATGGAGATAGAGAATCATGAATACCCACAATGCACCACCTCAGCCTAGACAACCATGCTGTCAAGGGTTAATCTAAACCTATTATCTGAGGAAATGAATGAAGTCCACATCAACACGCATCTTAAAACCAGATAAGAGACCGTTTCACCAAGTAGCATTTAACAAACACACCAAAGATGCTAAAAGATGGAGTGGTCCAGCAGTGTGGGATTCCTTACTACTCAAAACAAAACATTTAATCAGCCTGTACTTTTTTAAGTAAGGTCTTTAGACCTTCTGAGTCAAACAAGCTTTTAACATGACATTTCTAAAAATAAGATTTTAATTGCATGAGTGTTTGTATTTAGTTTTTTTTTTGTGTGTGTGTATGTGTGTGTGTGTGTGTGTGTGTGTGTGTGTGTGTGTGTGTGTGTGTTTGTGTGTGTATACACTGCAAGTCAAAGTTTGGACACCTTATCAGAGGTTTTCTTCATTTTCATAAATTTCTTCCTTTTAGAATAACATTTAAATCACTAATGCTATAAAATAATTTATGTGGATTATGCAGTGAACATAAAACTGTGGGAAAAAATTTTGTATATATTTTTTTACTCTGTATTCTTCAAATTAGCCACATTTGCCTTGATTACAGCATTGCAAACTCTTGGAATTCTCTCCACAACCTTCTTTTTTCATAAGGGACAGTGCCAGTGCTTCCTGACAGTGCCGAAGGAGATCCTGTCTATGCTGGACACTTGCTTGCTGTTTTTCCTTCATACTACGGTTCAGATTAAACAAGCATTTAAGTGGGAGTGTCCAAACTTTTGACTGGAAGCATAAATATACATAATGTATAAATAAAATTTATGTGATCCTTATGTTCTGCACGGCCAAATTGTCCACAGATCACCTTATAGCTCCGTGCTTTCTTTGTATGCACATGATGAAGCCATATCAATGACAGAACATTAAAGTCAAACCCCTTTTCTATTTTGAAGGGCCTGATGCTGAATTAATCACTGAGCAATTCAATTCATGCGCCAAAACTGAAAAGAGCTTCAGAATGGCAGTGAGGAAACACATGATGCAACTATTTTAAAAATTTAAGGAGCTAAATTGCGTTATTTGTACGAGTTTTTCAAAATAAATTAGCATTATTAATTTACTTCACTCTTGGTTTACAGGTCTTCAAAACCTGTTAGGCCTCTGCAGGTGTGGAGGAAGAAGACACTTTTTGAAAAATGGAATTCAGACAGAAAACTCTTTGAGGAGTGAAAGGTGTTGTTACTCTGCCTCCTGTAAAGGCTGTTCTGAATGCATGGCTCCCCTTAATCACCATGCGCTTGATTGAATGACAGCTTCCAGTTACCAATCGCACAAACGCACATGTCACATCTGCTGCTTTTCATCTGTAATATCCCTAACATACACATTTCAGCTTCCAACTATTACATTTATATGAAATGTACTCCCAGCCTAAAGTTCTCTTTATATGAATAAATTCAAATGATCAAGTTATCCACAAACACCTATTAAAATACACGTGCTACTGTACCCACATTTCAACCAATATCAAGATAAATATAAAAATTTACCACGAAAAGCTCATTTTAACTGGTATATATCATCATCATCATCATCATCATCATCTGTAGTTTTACAGCAATTTCAACATATATTTCAACATATACGGTATTGGTGAAAGTCTTGTATCCAACAGCATATTTAACATTATGAAGTATTATACATGTTAATGGGATGTTTGCACATTAAACACTGCCTGATCTTTGGATTAATACGAGGCCTGCAGCCTGTAAAAACGCACTGAACAGCAGCATGTCAAAAGGATCACTGGGAATTTTATGGGAATACACGGAGTACCCACCGTGAAACTGTTATCCACACATCAGGGAGCCAAAACAGCGAAATGTCACATTATTTTTTTTTAAGAAGCACTTTTTGCTGTAGACTCCAAACACTGCAATAACATTAAACACGAGAAAAAAATGAAAAACAAAAATTATGTAATTAATGTAACAAAGATAAAACCTTAACGCAAAATAGTATTTACTGGATTTTCATGCTAAGCCATCTCACTAAACGTTTGTGAAGAAATCCCACCCTGACTGCTACTTAAGTAACGACACAACTCCCACCTTAAAGACACTAATTAAAGCAAGTATAATGCACATGTCTTTATATACAGACTTATCTGACTTGCTTGCTCGGGTTACGGGGGTCCCATGAGTGCATGTACTTGTAGAGCCTTACTCAGATAAGCGCTGACAGTGCTGAAATATTCATGGCCAGACAGCTGGGGAGTGCTGGAGGTACGACTCACACCTGTTATTACCTGGGCTGCACTTCCTTACAAGACAATTCTTGCAGTAAAATCTTGATTATGAGAATAAATATTGTCTGACACCTGAAATGATACCTGCTGAGGAGAACTGTTGCTTCACCCTTTTTTATAATGCAAACAAAACAGGACTCCCTTACATCTGAACAGCACTGTTCCTCCCTTACATCTGAACAGCACTGTTCCTCCCTTACATTTGAACAGCACTGTTCCTCCCTTACGTCTGAACAGCACTATTCCTCTACTTCTGAACAGCACTGTTTCTCTCTCACATTTGAACAGCGCTGTTTCTCCCTTAACTTTGGACAGCATTGTATCTCTCTTAACCTTGGACAGCACTGTTTCTCCCTTAAGTTTGGACAGCTCTTCTCCTCCCTTAAGTTTGGACAGCCCTGCTCCTAAAGATCGACGAAAACAGCTGCACGCTATACTGGATCCTACAGTGTGGAAGTGAGCAGATGGTCACTGCTTCCATTAGCGATATCATGTAAATAGTGATAATTATATAGAGAAAAACACATATTACACCGCTGAACTCTTCATTGTTGCTAAAATTGCAGGCCTGAAAACCATGAACAAGATGCCAAAAAGTGTTGTTGACTTTATGAAAAATAAAACAGCAAGTTGACGAGGCCATTTTGGACTGCACCAGAAGGATAGTGAGGGCAGACGTGCAAGCAGGAGCACACACCCACACATATACACAAAAGTGCATGTATGCACGAACGCACACACAAGTAGTCAGGAATCTCCTTTATTTCCTGTGCAAGTGTGGTGCTACCTAGAACATTAGCATAATCCAGTCCTCCTTACAGTGAGAAGCAATTCCTCTCTCCACCCCGAACTGCAAGCCGGCTGGAGCGAGCGCCCAGTCAGATCAGCAAATGTGCAGTGCTGAGCCAGGCGGGGGCTGCCAATTACCGGCTCGTCCCTGATGGGAGGAACGCACCACTGAGGCACAATATGAAAGCAGGCATTTTTGCTATGTCCTGCCACCTACTCAAAAAGAATGTTCTGAGGCAGTCTGGTCCCGCCACCGAGCTGGTGCCAGGTACATCTATCCTGAGGGCATGACCTACAGATTCCATGTGACAGCCATCAGTTCATTCTGGGCTATACTAACAGATGGTGAAGGGTGCAGACATTACAGAACGCTGAGTCCACAAAAGTCTGGACATACACACATTATCATTTCTAAAATTTGGATCAAGCCATATATACACACATGCCCTTTTGTTGAAGGGATCATACAACGCCACCAGGCTATGAGATGTTAGTGCTGAGATAGCACTTCATTTGTCTACACTCCTTCATTTGTCTATGCTCCTAAGGCCAGCACTGGGTCTGGGCCCTACTGTGGATGGCACTAGTAAAAAACATTAGTGTCATCATTTCCACAGGTTGCTGATGTGCAACCTGATCAGACGCATGGTAAATTATCACACGTTTTTCGAGATCTGTTGGTCCAACGTGCTTCTTCCTCCTTAGCAGTCAGAAACGCTGAGGAGTTAAGTAATGCATTTATATCAGAGCCTTGATGATCCATCACTTTTATCCATCACGCCTTTTTGGAATGATTGGTATCGGTGCTTATGGGACCAGTGATTAATAACCATCTTCCCTGAGCGCTCCATCCAGTCATATTTGGGCTGCGTTTCATGTTACATAAAATACCAGCAAAATATACGTTCAAGAAAAAAAAATGAAATGAATACATTAAAGGCATGAACTTTTCATAAATATAAAAATATTTTATATAAGACTGATGTTGATCTTCTAGCATTTTGGAAAGTTATTAAGTACAAGCAGTAAATGTGTAAGCACCTCTGCTGATAAATAATGTACTTTGTTGACCATATTTAAATAAGTTATGCTTAGGTTACTTTAATTAAATGAGTTATGGGGCAAGTTAAGAGCAGCAGATGTGATTCCGGCTAGCCTACTGCTGACCCAGCAGTCGCAAGGAATTCAACACATCTGTGAGACGACGGCCATCAACGACTGCTACACTGTTAGCTGAGCATCTTCAAAACTACAGCAATAGAACTTCACCATCACTCCTGACCATTTACTTTAAAAAAGACAGACAGATAAAAGACTAAGTTTATTCAGTGAGTCATTTATGCTTGTTTGTTTCTCTGCATGAAAGTGTTTCTTCTTTCTTCTGCCAGACTGTGGTGCAACCTGCAAACTAGATATGAAATTGATTTTATTATTAAGTGACCTCTCTATGAATGTCACATAACTTCAATGCATAAGGCGCTGTCTGTCTCTGCTTGTGTTTTCTTAAGTGTCTGTAATCTCAAACATCACGGACAAAGGTATGGTTGAGATATCTTCTATACATGTTTCTCATCAATGGACGCTGAGGTGTGATTACAGTTTAACACCACGTGACTTCATCTGCCTCTCACTGTGACTAATAGAGTAAAACAACATATTTGCTGGTTAATAAAAAAGCTAATGCTTTTGTTTATAATTGCCTTAAAGTAGCGGCCATTAATGTGCTCCCTTTTATTGTACAAGTCAGAGAGTAAACTACAATACATGTACAATTTACAATGTGTGTGTAAAACAAAATCTGCCCCACACTGATTTAATTAAGCACTGACTACATGTATGTAACTACTGTGTATTTGTGTCTTATTATGGCTAATACAGGTAACATCGTTTATATTTGAGGAGTCCATTAGAAAAACAGGAGTAATCATAAATAAAAAAAAAAAAAAGTCTCTCTGAAGGCTTGTTTTTTTCTATATAATGTACATATAATTGTGCTTTGGCATGAATGTTTGTGAGTTCTATGGTTGAATTTTAAATGCCTAGATTAAAAAGAAATATTGGTAAATCTTAACGTTGTATGCCTCCCTCTGGGACTATTCATGTTTTTCCCATTTACACCTCATTTATATTCCGTACAATAATTGGTTTGTACCTAAAACCCAACATATAATGTTATAGAAATTCAATAAAATTATTAACCTTTCAGAACATTACAACAGAACTGCGTGCATGTCCAACAGACATCTAAAACAACACCTGCTAAAGAGAGCATTTAATTGCTATGATTTTCGCCATCTCAGCAAAAGAAGACTCCCTTACACTTACATAGAACTGCTCATACAGCAGTATAAACAGGGTGATGGGTCTGCACAGTGGCAGTATACATGAAAATGCACAACGTGGAGGTGAGCAGAATGCCACTGGTTTCCCAAACACTGCTTTTCATCTTCTTGAACTCGGGCCCTGCCCCACCCTTCTGGGCGCTCACGTCCCTTCACTACTCCGTGTAAAGCGCCAATATGAAATGAAAACCAGGCTGTGCCCATTAGCAGAGATCCTGGTCCATGACACAATTCAAATTAATAATGTTCCCATTAGTTGAGACCCTGATCCATATAACAATCCATTTTAACTACGTACACATGGATGGAGGTCCTTGTCAGCATCAACATCCAAATTAACAATGTGCTTGTTACATAGAGATCTTAGTCCATATCACAGATTTAATGGGCAATGCACTCAAAAACCTACAGTGAAAGGCCTATACTTTATCCACATCAGGCTTTGAAGAGGCTGACCTGCAAAACGTGCAGGGAAATTTTAACTAACTCAATTCTGCATTCACATATGTTTTAAGTGGACACACAGGGAAATCACAGGGTAAGTTTCAATAAAAAGCAGTATGTTCGTTTCACCTAATTTTCCTCCTGTTGCAATTATTAAATATTTCTCCTTCTTAATGTTACACAATTATCTCCATACAGTATATACATCTGCATGTGCAATTTAGATGTATAATATTAACAGTAAAAACATAAATGCATGCTGCCAGTACTTATTAGATCCTAAAACTTGTATTTTTGGAAAGGATTAAGGTGATAAAATCAAAAGGCTAATATTATGCAATATAATGATGCATTATATAATGTTGTTTTTATGTTACAGTGAGTATAGTACAGGAATGTTTATGAATACTATTAAGTTCACAAGACTTAATTATAATTATTAATCTTATGCAGGCCTTAGTGTGCTTCAGCAATGCTAATATAGAAAATATAAAGTGAATGAAATACTCTAAAAAGTCATTACTGGCTATAACTCATGCCATAAATAGTAACAAAAAGATGAAAATGTTCTAAAGATGGGATGTGTTCCAGAGTTGCTCTCGATGTTCTACTACAGACGCTGGAGCAGCGAATCTCGTGCACGTCAGCGGGAGCGGCAGAGCCTTCCTGGGCCCCTATCAGCCTGTGCTCTGAAGTGAGGCAGAAAGTGCTGATCTCGGTATTGTCCCTAATTCAATGTCCACAATTCTGGATTCTTACAACATCTGTCATGTAGACTTGCGCACAGCCTCGCTCAAGCAACAAGGGATTGTGATGTAACCAGACCAGATCGACGCAACAACGGCTTCAGAATCAATACCCCTCTCCATTCAGTTCCTGTCTTCTGTTATGTGGACGCAGTGTATAAAATAAATACGAACATCCTTATTCTTGCCGGCCCTCTTGCTCACTAACATCAAGAATAAAAATCGGTCTCATTTTTTGGGGGAGCTTCTACCAGTTTACTTTAGCAAAAAAAATAAATAAATAGTACTACACTACTGATGGCTCATTGCACACACACGCACATCCCTTTCCTTCCCTTGCTGAGATCCTTCTTAGCCAGTCACAAAACACGTCAGTTATTTGTGTTTTTATCTGCCATTGGCAGGTGTGTGTGTATGTGTGGGTGTGTGTGCTAACTGACAACAAATAAATCCTCTAGAAACACCATCAAACGGTTTTCTTATTAGGACATTTTACAGGCCATAAAAAGAAAATGAAAACAACCAACTTGGCATTTTCAACAGGTTTGGACAATTAGCAAATGAAACGTGATTGTGATATCTTATGTCTACATAAATATAAAAGAAAAAAATGTATATTTGTTCTAATTTTTGTAGCAGATATTTTAGAAACACAACAATGGTAAAAATGGAACAGATGTGATGACAAAAATTTTTATGACTTTAAATTTCTATTATTGTTATAATATTGAAATAAAGGTTATAAAGAAAAAGTTCAATATGGTTATATCGAAAACAAACATTACCACACATACAAACACTACTGTGTTCTAAAACGTTTCCATATCGATTCAATATACAGTATCATAGACAACCAGTGCATTGATTTACATATAAAAATAAGTTCATTTTACAACACAATTTCTGAGAATGTACTCTTGTGTAAAATGAGACCTACCTGTAATATGTTACAGAACATATATTCTTTCTCGCAACATTTATGCCAACAATAAACTAAAAGAATTACAAAATATACAATTTAAGACTGCAAACTAATGATTTTTTAGTGACAGACCGAGAATTTTAATTAACTTTTTAAAATATTTTTATAGTTTTTCCTTTAAGTACTATTAGTCTGCAATACAGTGAGACTGGTTTTTATATAAATTAGTCACAAATTATAAAAAGCTATAACAGAAGCCTTTTGTATAGAAGACATAAAGGTAGGCGACATCTTCTTAGGATTGCAGTGCCAGTAGAACAATTCTCATGAGTTTTCCTTTTCCTTCATTTAATTTCCAATTCAAATGCACCTTGCTTACTTCTCAGTCTGGTTAGCTCCCATTTTAGTCCTGTATTCGATTTTAGAACCGGCTAATCAATACCAATTTAATTTTGGATTCCCTGCTGCTTCTATTAAACGTACAGCTTCTTTATGCACTATTTCTTCCGCCTGTAGTTGGTTTCCCTTTTTAAAATGGACCGGCTTATACGGCGCGAAGCAAACAGACGAAAAGGGGACCGTATGGAAAAAAGGAGCCTTAACGTGAAGGCGTTGTCACGGATCCTGGAATGCATGTGTACGGACACTGGATTGACATCAGCCAACTTGGATTGTGGGACAGCTACTAGGTGCTGTGTCTGATGCCTTCAACTGCTGGGCTGCCTGGGCCACAGCAGTGGAAAAGCACGCAGCAGTATGGTTGGATGCTGAGGCCCTCGACAACCCCCCTCCCCTCACACACACCACCACCACCACCACCACCACCAACCCAAACAGAAGGCACTCTGTGCAGGCCAGGCTACTTTGTGAAAAGCCGGCTAGTCGTAAGTACACAGCCTGCCACAATGAATGCTCAACTGATGGACAGTCAGGTTTCCCCATTAAACCTTCTGCTAGCCAGTAGCCCAGCAACAAAGCGCCCATCTACAGACATTAACAAGGGCTCCCATTCCACCTTAACGAAGCTGAGGGACGGGGTGGTGGGTCCAAGCCATCTTCGTTCATCCCACACACGCATCCCCATGCTTCCAAGCACAAACCACAAAAAAGGCAACCCGGCATCTCCTCATGAGCCTGACACAGTCACTGCCTCATGTGCAGCCATATGCCCATAACGAGCTCTCACACTAAGACACTAATGAAAAGTATCACAGGGTAGACTAATCGAGATGCGCAGAAATGCAGGTACACATCACATATCCCCACAGGAGGGGATATAAACACACACAATCAATTTATAAAAAGCAGACAAAATGCAGAGACATGCATGTGGGTCTAAAACAAAGCCACACAAGCTGGCTTTAAAGCATGCAAGCATGCTGCATGTTAAAAAGAATCAATCCAACAGGATGCACCAGAATTCTGCTCCTCCGTACATTGTCCTGTCCTCAGACACGTGCACCAGTTTGTAAATAGCGTCTCTGACATTCCCCTTTTCTCTGGCAAACAGCTGAAGCAGCTGACATCCACCAGAAACCAAACCTTAGTAAAACATAACAGCTGAGATGTTCTAGAACATGTGTATGGCTAACAATTCAACCCTGCTATCCTCTCCATGACTTATACTGTTTCTCAATTAACTTAACTTGCCCAGTACTTCAGCCGTTAGTACTCCACACTCACCACCTGCACTACACACACACACACACACACACACACACACACACACACACACACACACACACACACACACACACGCACACATGCACACACATTTACAATCCAGCCATAATAGTCCCCAATCCTTCTGACTGTTAGCACAGTTGGAGCAGACAGACAGCTCTCCCACTGGTTCTCCCATCAGTTAAAAACAGAACAGGCAGCAGTACACCATTCACAACATACAGGAGAGGTGCCAGTTCTCACATCTGGGTGTCACCAGAACAAGATATAGGAAGGGTGAAGAGAATCAGAGCAGCTATAAAGTGTCCAGCACCACGTGGGCCCACAAACTCAGGCAGTGCTGTCACCTCCTGCTGTGTGAACACCCATTGGAGCCACACACATTATACCTCAGAGCTTAGATCCCTACCGTCTGCTTCATGTTTCTGAAAATGACCAGAGGTCAAAGACACAGAAGTCGAGGCTGACTCTCTTCTCCTGGAGAGAGAAAAGCTAAACACCATCATATCTGCACGGAAGTAAAAGCCGTGCACGTTTCCAGGCTCCCAAGGGCAAATCTGCCTTGCACAGAGACTTCTCTCATAAAGAACATAAGCTGAAGAATGCAGTTTTATTTCTGAATTGCTGTAATAAAATAGGTAGAATGTATTGAGTTCTGGAACCATAAAGGTACAGAACTGACCAAGCTGGTGAAGAGACTTACAAACATTCGTAACTGCATAACAAACTTCTAAAACTACCAACTTTCAGGTAATCTAAATGAAGGTGTATGGAAAAAATTTTGCAGAGATGATTTGACTGGCACTGAGTCACAATTCCCTGTCTTGGGTGGTGCTTGTTTTAACTTCACCAAGTTGTTCTGATATTTATCTCACCGACTTTTTCCAAGTCTGTGGAAAAAACATGTATGACATTTTGGGGGGGGGAGTTCACTGCACTGCTGCTGTGAGTCAGAACTCGCTGCTTCAGAGGGACCAAAAAACACAGGGATGGCACAGCCAACACTGAAACACTGAAACATGATTAGTGAATCTGGTTCTATTAGAAAATGTTTTAAAAGAGTGCCTAAAACCATTCTAAATTTTAACAGGTGGATATGAAGACATTTTCTGTCTGGAACATTAAGGAAAGAGACTACAGGCTTAGATGTGGGCCACAAGTGAAGCACAACCTGAGCCAGAACTACATTAGCTGCTAACTGTGAATAGGATTTTCAATGAAGCAGAATTATTGTTATACCACAGGGAGCCGGACAGCATTTTAAATTAGCCAGAAGATCTGGGCTGGACGCTGTAGAAGCATGTCCTTCGCTGCATCTGTGTGTTTCTGTTTCTCTATATACAAAACATACCGCTTGTCATAAAGCCAAGAAGCCCGTCGAGTGTAAAGAAAGCAGGCTGGTTGGCAAGAATATCTCTGAGGAGAAGCAGTCCTGCATTTCTGGTAGCTACACAGTCAGTCATATTAGCTGTTTCAGGTGGCCACATCTAAGCAAGTAGAAATTTTAAGTAAACCTCTGTGATGTTTACACAAGAAATCTTAAATGCATTCCTATTTTTCTTTTCTGTAAACAGTTATTGCAGTCTCAGGAAATATTTAGAAAAAGGTACAAGAATATCATTGTAAATGGTCCACATTTGTACATACTGTAGAAATGCACACAGGAAGTGTTATTCAGGTGTATTAAACACCTTACTCTTACATCCTGCATAAAAAATACTATTAAAAATGGCCAAAAACTGTGTGTAAATGCTAAACATAATTATGCAGGTGGGTGTGAATGTAACTGGGTACATACAGGATATTTTAGCTGGTAAAAGATGTAACATTGACTCAGTTGGAAGCACCGTTGCCTCACAACCTCCAAGGTCAGACTGTCTCACTGTCCTAGCATGGGTTTACACACGCTGTGCAGTTTTCCTCCGAAAGGTGTACTTCCGGTAGCTCTGAATTGTTCCTACTTTGTGTATGAGGACTCTACAGTAGGGTGGTGCCCACACCAGCATGAACCCTGCTCTCCACTGTGCTGCCTGGGTCAAGTTCCAGGCCTCCTGAACCTCTATTTCTGAAGTAAACAAACGAATGAATGAAGTTGCCTTGGTCTAAAGTAATCATAGTAAACGCCAAGTATTACTTAATAAACAGCAGTGTCAATTTTGTTGACAAAAATGAAGGCAAAAAATATTTGTCAACGTCACTTTTTCTGCGGCAAAAACAAAACGTTTACTAATTAAAAATGCAATTTTATTGATGGAAACTAAGACGATTTCAACATAGTCGCTGATGAAAAATAACGAAACAAAAACATTAAAAAATGTTCAAAACAAGTAATTGGACAATTACGACCAACCCTTTCCATTGGTAACGTTTGAAGTTTCAATCATCATCCATCCTCCATCATATGGTAACAACAACTGAGGTAAATGAAGCTGTTCCAAAAAATAACAAATGCGCAATGGAGGCACGTTAAATCATTAGTATAGTTCTTTCTAGTTATGCCAATTCTTGGGATAATACTCATAGCAACATATGGAGTAACTTTAATTAAAAACCTGCCCTTAAAATAAACAAAAACTCATAGTCAAGCTTTCGCTGTTACAGTTTGTACTGTACTTTAAGAGTTCACGCCATTTGCTTTATGGAAGTCATGTAGTTAAGTGATTTTTTTTCTCCTATGCAACATGTTAGGAATACATGTATTCCGCTTATTTTTTGTTATGGGAAATGTAAAATGTTTATTTATTCTTCTACATTCAAAAAACTTATCAAGTCAAATTTGCTTACAGCTGTGTAGTGCATATTTTAGGGGTTTTGTCTTTTTTTGAAAAAAACAAATTTGAGAAAATAAATGTTATAAATAAATGAGAAAATAAATGTTAAACTACATTAAAGTTTCCATCGTTTTGAGTTTTTTGGTGACGAGAATTAGTCTTTTTTGACTGAAACTAAATGAAAACTAACAATATTTAAATGAATAAAAGTGACTAAAACTAAAATGCAATTTATTCAGAAGACTACAACTAAAACAAAATCAAAATTTATCAAAATTACTACTGATGAACAGGTCTTCACACCTGCACAGTACCATGACTGCCAGCAGGTGACTGGGGCATGCAGGTGGGCATTCTGGCAAGGCAGTGTGAGGAGCTGCACACAGAGCAGCCCTGGAAGGTTCTCGCCGAGCTGCACGTTAAGTGTCCCTGCTCAATGTAACCCTCCCTGTCCTCTCCACGCACACCACATGATGGAAAAGGAGGAATTGCATCAGGCCAAAGGGGTGGATCCTGAGCAGTGAGACACAGAAGACGTAAATCAGAGCAGCATGGCCCACGGCACAGGCAGTGGACTCCAGGCCCGTGTGGACAAGAAACAAGAAACTGAACTCCGATGTTCTACCAATCGTGTGTGTTTTCTTCTCCCGTACATCCCATTTGTCCAGAATAAAATGATATTGCATTCCAGTGAACAGTGGTTTTCAGGAGGATACACACAAAAACCACTTTGGCTTTACATTTCACACCAGCAGCATTCAGTTATTTACATGCATTTGGAAGTACAGAAGGTTCAAAGGTCAAGTAAAAGTGTTTCTTACTGGACAGCTATTAAAAACTTCATAGTAATCCATCAAAAATCACTGTACATGAATAAACATGATTAAAGTGTTTGAGAGGCATTGCTTTTAGAGATAAGAAATTAAAAATTTACTTTTCCCAAACCCTCTGCTTTTACCATTGTAGGTCAAAGCAGTGTGATTTCAGTTCAATACAACAAATGTTAAATGAAAACAAAATTTAGCCTAAACGTGTACCTGGAGGCTGGAGAAAACATGGACAAAAGCAATGGGTACGTTATAATGAAACCAACTAAAAAACAGCTGAACAAACCATGCAGGTGGCCTCTACGCAGTTTGCTGATAAATCATCAGTGCATTCAACATGTTACTTTTTGAAGACCAAACCCAGATGCATATGAAGAAAAATAAACAGAGTAACCATCTGGTTACAAAAATGCGTATTTTTGTTCACTCAAAGCATGTCACAAGCCTTTGATCCACTTTGAAAATTACTTTTACTCCATGACAAATATTATTAATACTGACTGCATGCTCCTGTAAACTGGACAATTCAATCAAAAGACACACTTGCAAAAATCAGCTGCAGAGGAGGGAGAAGGGGGGGGGGGTGCGGAGGATGAAATCATACAGTAAGTAAATGAATCGATGGATGGATACAGCAGATCACCCGGGCGCTGGGCCTCGGAAGCCATGCTGCGGATGCACTATTAATGAGCAGCTCTTACTGTTCGTCTCCGTGTCACCACCGACACCCTTAGGGGGGGCGCGGCCGGCATACGCGACGGCCATCCTGTACATTCCATCCGGATTACGCATTCTCTTCAGTCCTTCGAGAGGCAGGGAGAAAGAGCAAAAGGAAAAGGGATAATGTACAAGGAGCGCCTCCTTTCACCTCAGAGCGGCCGGAAGCTCCCCGCCTGCTCCATGTACAGTTCGTTTAAAGTTCAGCAGCGTGTTTGAAGGACATCGAATGCTTGCGCGTCCCCTCCCACAGTGTCAGGCTTCCCAGTCACCTTACAGGTCCCCTGCAAACTCCCACAGCCTGGAACACTGCCTCTATGCTGCTGCTGCCATCATTTACCTGGGACACCTGCTGCTATAACAATGGGTTACACAGCACTAATAAAGTCGCCCAGGACAGAAAAAGACAGCTAAAGTCAGCGTCGCTGCTCAAGAGTTAACTCGTACAGAAGAAAAACGACTTTGGTCTCCCTGTGAAAAGAGAGTCATCTGCATCCTGTTCAAACGCAGGCGTAGCTACAAAGCGTCGACAACCGCCTTGATGCTCACCCGGGGAAGGCAGACGGCGTGTTTCAAACAAGACCTGTTCTGCAAGAGGAACGCTGACCGACAGCGGAATTACACTGAAACCTATTTCAGGTGCAGAGCACGACGGGTAGAGCAGCGTGAGAATGATCCCTGCCACTCACGCACAGCGAGGTCATTTTAATGAGAATGCACGGCTTTACCGAGATCAACAGCGCAACGCTACTAAAGCAGAGCCAAAGTACAAAACAAGAAATCCAATAAGCGCGTGTGTTAGAGAGGCCACGCAGAAGGGAGCGTCCACACTGTCCGTCTGGCCCTGACAAATCAAAAATATGAGCCTGTGCCGTGGCTGTTTTTGCCTGCTAAAGCTTTTTTGTTCCTTTCGCCCCTCGCCATTCTGCCATTTCTCGGTTGTAGACGATTTGTTTGCTTGTTTAATGAGCAGCAAAAGAGGCAGAAATTGCTCGCACTGAGGCCCTGCCAATCGGGTGACTCGGGTCAATTTCATCTTCATCTCTGGTTAGTTGGACCAATCCATAAAATCAATGCTAAAATCCTTAGGAGGCATGTCAGGCTTGTTAAAGGACTGATCTATCTCTCCACTCCAGGCACAGACGACACACTGTCTGTTTACGTCCATTAATTCAATTAATTCCAAAAACAGTCCCATGCCTGATTTCACAAAGCATAAGTTAGGGTGTCATTATTTTGGTCTTTGGAAAGTAATTTTATTAGTATTCAGACAGACAATAAAGTATCGTACATCGGCAATTACTTTTGCAGACTTAGTTCCTTGTAATTTTCCAATAAAATCTCTGATGTAAAATATGATCTGGTCACAGTAATACTGAGACAGATGTGCTACTTATTAAAAATGCAATGAGCATTATTTACATTTACTTAGCCTCAGTCATTCCATTTATGTGATTCATAAGAAACCTATGTTTGAACACTGTATGGTCAACAGTTATGCATACCGTATATTACACATAAATCATTCTACTCACTAGATACAAAACCTGAAATGGATTTCAAGTCACCAGTAATCAAATCTGAAGGCAAGTCACATATGCCCAGGTCACAGAGTCAAATATAAGTAAAACCTTTCAGACAATTTAGATCGTTAATATACACGTAATACTTAACTAACAATTACATTACTACATATATATACATTAACCACTCACCACTTACTCTAAAAAGATTTCTTGGCATTTCAGATAGTCGGTGGGAAGGGGGGGGCATACACAATGGAATTAGACAAGGGGAATACATAATGAATCTGAACCTAGAACTTGACGTCATTTCTTTTTATAATGGTGTCCCTGCTAAACTGTAAAATTAAGAAAAGTTATAAGCTCATCTTGTGTTCTGTGTCACTCATCTGTCATACAAGAAACTCATCAGTCCTTTTCGGTGTGGCAGTGCATCATAAACTAAGCCTTCAGACCACAAAAGCGAACCACTGACTTACTGCTCTTCATATGGGCCCACAATCCCCTCTGTCCTGGAGAGATGCCAAGGCCAGAAGAATGCATTATCAAGATGACACCAAGCAGACAGAAACTTCTCCATTTATGTCGCCGAGCTTTCTGCTCTCGGTTGCATTCACGTGTTCGCGAAAAGAAATGAGAAGGGGAGGGGGGGGAGGCTCGTTTGCTGGAAACCAAGCAACAAGGCCCGTTAGCCTCTTGAAGAGCAGCTGTGGCGAAGTCACTTTGTTTACGTGGAGGTATGTGCCACAGGCTCCGCCTCGTGCCAATGAGCTCACGAGAACATCCCCGCTACAGCGCCATCTGTTCTTTCACGGGCTTTTCTTAAGTCAGAGTACGAGTGTAGCGCATGCCAACGGGGAGGAGACCATGTTAACGCAGCTTTCTCATTGTGTGTGTATGTTAATTACATGCGTACGTGATGTGACGGGAATGCTGTCTTGTGTACCATTATATTTTAAAATTACCGTTAGCTTTAAATATTTGGTAAAGTTAAGAAATTTTTAAAATGCCTCTTGCGATTAAAATGCGTAGCAACGGAGAAAGAGTGGCTCTATATTGCCCCCACGTGGAAGTAACAATAAAAATCAATTTCTGAAGACTGCTTATTTAAACTTTCTGATGTCTCTCGTTTTAAGATGACGGTATGAAATAATGTTAACTACAATGCACTTGAAGCATTTGGCGTAATAAAATTGCTACAGTTTAAAATTTAAACAACGTTGTTATAACTGATCGTAGATAGCACCCGGCGCATTCACAGAAACCGAATACAGAGCGTGTTGGATAGTCGTCCTTTTCTTGATTTTACAATACAAACAAATATAGCGTTGGTTTTATAGATATCATACATTTATATTTCTTAATAATCTCTTATTTCCGTTAAGTGTGTTATGAATTTGTGCACACGGAGATTCAGTAATCGACATAAAAACAGACTGTCTGTTTCGTTTACAGTGTTCTGTTTATGCCATACGGATTATATACACGGGTCAGTTGCCGTCCTGATTTTACCGAACTTTCATGTTTTTACATTTTCCCCTTACTCTTCCCATAATCTACTCGTGCCACTTAAACTATGGATACGCAGCAATCATACATGTTTGCGCCACGCTTGCAACCCTGGGAGATTATAAATTATTTGTCCGTTTTCCTTCATTTGATTCGTGTCCATAATTATTTACTGGCGCCGTACAAACACTTTTGGTGTGGGACTGTCAGTATTTTGCTAGTGTTGACTGTTCGTGATGTCACCTTCACAAAGTCACCATAATAATTAGCAATATTAACATTAACAATGCTTTGTAATTAAATTAGTTCCCAAAGAATGTCACAGATTCGTTCAATATTTAATCTGTTTTGAAATAATGTTTTAGAAATTGAATGACCTCCGTTTTCATAGATGTATGTCTACAATGAAAATAGCTGACTCTTGATGTCTAAATCACAAAATGCAATCAATTCCTCCAGTTTCCTGACTTATTATAAACAAAACTGGTCACAGCACGTGAACGTAAGATAATGGATGCAACGTTGTTTTTTTTTTTTACTATCGTACAGTGTCACATTTTTGCCCCAACTTAAATACTGAAACTTGTGATCTAATCTTTAGATTTTGTTTACAAACGTGTTTAATGGTGTGCAGTATATCTGATTTTTAACTAGTCGCAAAAATCGCAAAGACTGGTATTTATTATTATTATTATTATTATTATTTTAAAGTACGCAGCCATTGCAATTATTCCGAACTTAAATCCAAAGCCACGCCAGGTCTGCCGTGAGAAAGTGTATCGGGTGTTATGAGTAATTCAACACTACTAGAATAAAGCCCTGCCTTTGAGCTCAGGTTATTTATTTCATTAAAGAATCGTTTTAGTTGCACTTATATCCAGTAGTTAAGGAACGACAAGAGAAATCAATCACGTTTATGTAGCATCTCTATAAATCGCTGCTGTAGTTGTTCTCCGTCGTCAGGCAACAAATCTCAGAAATAGACATTACTAATCCAAATGTTATCCTAACAGTAGCCAGTAAGCCAGATGTATCAGTGTAGAGGAATTCCACTTTAAATCAGAAAGCAGTTTCGGGCTTGTGTAGCGCTTCTCCGTGAGGCACTGATGAATGATTCAGTTAAGAAAATTTTCTTCTACTTGGCAAGATAAGCTCTAAGTTTATCATTACTGGCGGAATCCTGAGCGTCAAAACATACTCTTTCCTAACTGTACAAAAACGATAAAGCGCAGCTAGTACGCAAATTACATTCTGATATGCCCTGTACCTTGATCTTAACAGCTATCTTAAAGCTAGCTAGCTACGCTATATAACATAAGCGTTTGCTATTTCGGGATGTACGCTGGAACAACAAGCATGACAGCAGATGCACAGAACTCGTATTCTTTCTTCCCCTCAAATAGGTTTAAAATAAATAAATTTCATTTTGATAAAATGAAAAATTAGTCTCGTTATTTCTCTCTTACCTTCCGGCTTGTTTTCGGCAGCCATTTCCCCTCCGCGCGCCACATCCTCCTCCTCCTCGCGACCGGGGGGCCCACGCGCGTGCACGACGAGGACAGCTCAAGGAGGGGGGTGGGGGGCATCAGACAAGTCAAAGGAATACACAGTTGCCATTGGTCAAAATTATAGTGAGTGACAATAAATGCCAGAAACGCCTTGTGAATTTACAAACGGCATGCCTCTGTACAGCTCTAAAAGACATCATTGGTCGAAATGTAATATTTGCAAACACATTTACAAGCTTTCGGCCAATAGGTGTGAGATTACAGTCGTATTTGTAAAGTGAAGGTTTGCATTGACTGATTCCCTTTACAACTAAAAAGGGGTGGCACAATCAGCTCTCCTTTGTCGGTACATTTTAATGTTTACAACACAAAACTAAATTAAATGTGACTAATTGGTATGTTTGATATTAGCCATCATTCTACACCTTAATTTCCAAACGCACTGAGGGTAACAGTAGTTGAGAATAATTTAAACTTGCAAGTGACAATAATTCTGAGTTTCATAGTTTCCCTATGCCACCACCACAAGTGGTGCTGAACGGACAGCTCCTCCAGACAAGCTGCCAAAGACATACATTCAGCTTCTGCTGTGGTGTCATGAACAAAGAGATGTGATGAAATCTGTATACGCATGCACACTCCTAGGGGTTCAACATCAACAAAAACACAGAGTAACACAGCTAGATCGATGGGGTAGTTGAAAAGTATGCATAGTGCAAAGAACACTGTGTAAATGTAGGTGTTTTAAATCCATAATGAAGGACAACATACTTTAAATGGACGATAGTGAGTGACCAGTGTTAAACATGGATTCATCTTTAAAATGAGCTGAACATGGTAGCTGTGGGGGGGTCATCTTTGTATTGATTCACTTTGCAATTGAGAGTCTTTGTTTTGCTGTTGACTAGCCTGATAGTTTGTGGAAATATGATGTTAGTTAGTAATGCTTCTGAAACGGTACGGGAAGAACAGTACAAAGAGAGATTGACTGTTGTGATTTTACCTGCCTTTCTGAAACATTGGATCTGAAGATATCAGTAATAGGAGGCAACTGTGTGCCAGAGATTGACTACGCTGACCGTGCAGACTGATCTGACTCATGGTACTGTTAAACTGTCCCTGACTACATTTATAGTTTTCTATTGACAAGCATTTCTTCAAACAATGTTATATTACAAATTTCACTCTACCTTTTATGTGAAATTTATTGGTGGCCTATTTGGCCAGATCTTCACACACACACACACACTCATTAGGCAAAACATTATGATTTCCTGTGATATATGCTGCTGGTTTTCCAAATACCACCAAAACAGCTCTGACCTGCTGAGGTATGGACTGTGAAAGTCCTCTGATGGTGTCCTATAATATCCAAGATATTACAAACAGGTGTTTTAAGTTCTGTAAATTGCAAGGAGGAGCTGCTGTGAATTTGACTTGTCATTCCAGTACATCCCACACATGCTTACTCAGATTGAGAGCTGGCAAATTTGAAAGGCCGGGCAACACCATGAACTTTTATCAAATTTCTCAGGCCATTCCCAAACGTTTCATGAAGTATGGCAGGGTGTATTATCCTGCTGAAAGTGGCCACTGTCATTCTGGAATACCATTGCCATGAAGATGTGCACTTGGTCTGCAACAGTGCTTAGGTATATGGTAAGCATAACACTGACATCCACATGAATGGCCAGATCCAGAATTTCTCAAAAGAACATTGTACAGAGAATCAAATTCCTTCCAAAAGCTTGTCTTCTTCCCACAGTACATCCTGGTACTATCATGGTTATCCACATGATGTAAAGAAAACAGGACTCAATGGATGAGGTAACTTTTTTGCATTGCTCCATGGTCCAGATCCAATGCTCACATGCCCATTGTACGTGCTTTTAACGGCAGACATGGGTCAGCATGGGCAGTGTGACCAGCCTGCAGGTACGCAGCACAGTGCACTGTATTGTGTGTTGCACCACATTCCTCTCATAACCATCATAAAAATTTTGTGTGACTTGTGCCTCAGTAGCCCTTGTATCGGTTCAGACCAAATGGACTTGGACATCAATGAGCCTTGGCCACCCAACACCCTGTCGGTAGTTTGTTTTTTGTCCCTTCTCAGACCACAGTTGATAGGCACTCCAACAAAGGTGTGGCATGCAATCATCTTGAGTAAGTTAGACAGGTTTACTATAACGTTTCCACTACCACTTTAATGCTCCTTTTTCCCATTGTTGTTGGACACCTCTAGCACTGCATGTTTAAATCTAGCACCGCCTCTGAGTGCACAGTGTTTGCAGGTCCTTTCTGTGTCTGCATGACTTTTCCTCTATATTTATTCTGGCGTCCTCCCGCAATCAACACATATTCCTTTCATTACAATCATACCCTCTAAGCTGCATTCAGCAAATGCTTGAATTTTTCTGGACACACATGTAATGTCCTGAGATGGATCAGTCTCCTCCTTAGGGAGTACTCTGAGCTTTGTTTTTTCAAAAAACATGTTTACATACTCACTTTTAGCTAAAAAAATCAGTCCAGCCTATACAATGACCAAGAGTACAGTAAGTGACTTCACTGGAGGTACAAGTAATGCATTGCTGTAGAATTAGGTGTTTTCTCTATTGCATTCAACAACTACAGTAATCATTCAGATCTTTCGTCCAAGTGCTACTTTTGAAACATGAAAAAAAATGTACATAAATACAAAACTTGTGTAAAAGTTGTTAAGCTGTTTGAACAGTGTCCTGGTGGCTCAATGGGTAGAACATTAGGCTGAGATGCAAACATCTCTTAGTTGAAGTCACAGCACAGCCAGGTGTGTGCTTCAGCAAGACACCCAGCGCTAGCTCCCTGGATGCTGTGTGTGGCTGGCTGTCCACTGCTCCCCTCAGGGGATGGGTTAAATGCAGAGAACAAATTTCCCCACTCTGAAACTAATAAGGGATTTTTTTTTTTTTTTTTTAAATGGGGCTGATGTGGTATATCTCCCAATTATAACTGTTTTTTAAGACAGGACTCCAGAACATCTACAGTGCTATCCATGCCATTTTTGTTTTTCTTTAACCATGGAGTTGAGCATTGACTGGTGTTGGGTACAGTATCCATCCATCCATCATCTTAACCGCTTATTCCTGGTGAGGGTCGCGGGGAAACCTGGAGCCCATAGGGCGCAGGGCAGGAGACACCCAGGGCAGGGCGCCAACCCACCACAGGGCACACACACACACACACACACACACACACACACACACACACAC